>JAOPSE010000010.1:5988873-6089706 GCA_029449295.1 Zea luxurians | reverse complement strand
GCCGAAGCATGGACAGTATTCTGCGATGGTTCTTGGGGAACCTACGGGGCAAGAGCAGCCGCTGTGTTGGTCACACCCTCCAAAGTTAAAACTTGCTACGCAGCAAGACTCGATTTTAGCTGCACAAATAACATTGCTGAGTACGAAGCTTTACTTTTGGGTCTTCGGAAGTTAAAGGCAATGGGAATTAGAAGGGCGGTTCTTAAAACTGATTCCCAGGTTATCTCTGGTCATATTTAGATACGGTCCAAAGGATTGAAGCTTCCTTTGAAGGGTTTTCGGTAAAAAATATTCCTCGAGGAGAAAATGAACATGCTGATTTGCTAGCCAAGTCAGCAGCACAGGGGCTGCCCTTACCTTCGGAAGTATTTTTTGAAACAATAAAAGCACCTTCGGTTGAACTCCTTGAAAGAGCAGTCCTCAATATATCTCCTGTTTATAGTGAAGACTGGAGAACTGAGATCATCTCCTACCTTCAGGGTAACTTCCTTTCAGATGACGAAGCTTATAACAAGAGAATACAGGCAAGAGCTCGTCCATATGTAATAATAGAAGGAGAGCTGTACAAGCATGGGGTCTGCTCTCCGTAACTCAAATGTTTATCCAGAGCCGAAGGTATAGAATTGATGAAGGAAATACATGCAGGCCTGTGTGGATCTCACATTGGATCTAGGCCTTTGCTGGGAAAAGTTTTCTGTCAAGGATTTTATTGGCCAAAGGCAGCTTCGGATGTAGCGGAGTTAGTCCAAAAGTGCAAAGGCTGTCAGAAATGTGCAAGAGATCAAAAACAACCTTCGTCTCTAACCCAGTTAATACAACCAACTTGGCCATTGCAAAGGTGGGGCCTTGATTTGTTAGGACCGCTACCACCAGCACAAGGGAACTTAAGATATGTTGTAGTGGCAGTGGAATATTTTTCTAAATGGATTGAGGCAAAGCCTTTAGCCACAATAACTTCGGTCAATATTCAAAAGTTTTTCTGGCAAAACATTGTCTGTCGCTTCGGAGTGCCGAAGGCCATCACTGTGGACAATGGAACGCAGTTTGATTCCGAAGCTTTCAAAAAATTTTGTGAACAAATTGGCACAAAGATCCATTTTGCATCAGTTTGACATCCGGAATCAAATGGACTAGTTGAAACGGCTAATGGCATCATAATGACAGGAATAATGAAGTTAATATTCAATCAGCCAAGGGGAAAGTGGCCAGATGAATTAATCAAAGTGGTGTGGAGCCACAACACAACAATATCAAGGTTAACAGGTTTTACACCATTCAAATTGTTGTTTGGTGATGAAGCAATAACCCAGAAGAGGCTAAGGCAGGATCAATAAGAACAGTGGCTTCGGCAAAAGACGAAGCTGATTGCTCTGTGGACAAAGATGCTATAGAAGGGATCAGGCTTCAGGCTGTGGAAAACATCAATAAATACCAAGCCGAAACAATAAAATGGCATGATAGAAAGGTTCGGTTGAAGAACATTAAGCCAGGACATTTGGTGCTTCGAAGAGTGGCCAACCCAGACACAGTGGGCAAACTACAGCTGAAGTGTGAAGGCCTCTTTCTGGTAGTATCTTCGTCAAGACCCGGATCCTACAGATTGAAGGATATGGACGGCAACGACATTCCTATATCTTGGAATGCGGATGAGCTTCGGCGGTATTATGTGTAACCTGATGTAATCTTTTTTATTTTTTATTTTTTAGTTTTTTCTTATGGCACCCTTTTCCTTTCCAAATGGGGAGAAAGTTTTTTAATGGGACAATAGCATGTAATTTCTCTTTTTCATTATTTCAGCTCTATAAGAGCAATATCCCCCAAAGATGTAAATGTAAAAGCTGAGAATGCACCATCGAGTGCAAACAAAAAAGAAAAGAAAACAGGGAGAAGCTCAAAAGTCGTTCCTAAGGGAATGCAGAGCTTACAGCGAAAAATAAACGCTGATTCTGCTGAAGTAAAAGGCGAAGAACCTCCTAAGGGAGGCTTGCAGCGAAAAATAAACGCTGATTCCGCTGAAGTAAAAGGTGAAGAAGCTCCTAAGGGAGGCTTGCAGCGAAAAATAAACGCTGATTCCGCTGAAGTAAAAGGCGAAGAAGCTCCTAAGGGAGGCTTACAGCGAAAAGTCAACGCTGATACACCAAAAAATAAACGGTGAAGCTGAAAAATAAGCAGCAAAAAGATTTGAGTCACTCCTAAGAGAATGAAGTCTATGATTATGGCTTCGAATATATATTCAGACATTCATTTGCACGATACATCACATCATGACATTTGCATTTATAAACATTCATTTAGACATACATAGGATCATTATCATCATATCATTTAGAAAAGATAGATGCTTCGGTTATGAGGATAAAGCTTCGGAGAAAAACAGAAAGAAGAAATTTTCATGCTTCGTTGTGTACGAAAAGAAGGGAAGGTGTTTTTCGCCTTCAGCTCAAAAAGAAAATTTCGTCCACAACAAAGCAGATTGTACGCGGACAAAGGGGAAAGATATATTACAAGGTACGCACAAATTTACATAAGTTTCTTTACAATTATATTACAAAATTTTCTCTAAAATCTTGTGCAGTAGAGTCTTTCGGGATATCTGTTAAAGCTTCAGCTCCTCATTCTTTAGCTTCATCATCCTGTACATATTAAAACGGAATGAGAAAACCACAGAGTTCAAGGAGAAGGTAAAAGTAACAAGTATGAGTTTCTCACTGGCTTAAGGTGGCTCCGAGCTTCGTCACCAGCCATTTTTCGCCCGCCGTTTATCCAAATCTGGGTCATAAACCTGTTTCCTATGCTTCGAGCTAGGCTGGGGATGTCAATTAAATCTACTGGTGACAAACTAAAGTTTGGCCTATTGACAATTTTCCCGTGCGTGCAATCAGCCTTCAGAAAAGCAGCAGCCGTGCCTCGAGAAGCTAACATGGCGCAGAAATCGGCATGCCCAGCGATAACCTCATCAAGTGCATCAACTTCTCCCTCAATGTATTCGAAGGTGCTTGGTAGGTTTTCAGCTGAAGGTGTAAACTTATCAGAGCTGGCTCCAATTGAGTGAAAACACATCCTTCAGCCGCTGCACGCATCGGTTGCCGAAATCTAAACATTTTTCCTGAAGCTCTTTCAGTAATTTTTGCAAATTTGAATTCTTCTCAATTTCGGTCTTGAGACTTGTTTCAAGATTCTTCTTTTCCTGCTGAGATTTTTCTAATTTTATGAGCAATTCGTTGTTTAATTTGTCAATTTCAGCTTGAGCTTCAGCTAGCGAGCCTTCCATAGAGTGAATTACGAAGTCCTTTTTCTCCAAGGCAGCCTCGTGATCTTTAGCTTTATGTTCAAGTTCTTGAATGTCGAAGTCCTTTTTCTTCAAAGCAGCTTCGTAACTTTCGACTTTATTTTCTAGATCTCTGATAGTAGCTTCATTTTTCTCGTCTTTAAGATCTTGTTGCATCCTCAGCACTTTACTTAATAATATACTCTAGCAAAACAACCTTCGTCAGAAAACATCTTAATTCAAAAAACAATAAAAGTTGAGAGTTTTTACCTTGAAATTAGCATAGAACAAGCTACCGGCGATATGCTGTCGCTGGTATCTGCACAAGTCCGCTTCAATCTTCGGCAGCCCAACATTCTTTGAGAAAGTTCTAACAACTTTAGCCTCGGTTCGATTCCGAAGGCATCTTAGTTTCCCTTCATTGACTCCGCCAAACAGCAGAGCCCCTGGTTTGTATCCACAGGATATAGCATATTTCTTTAGTTCTTCTTTTTTAGCTTCTGATAACTCTTGTCCAAGTATATCTTGAAAATTAAAGTTTTCTTCTTCCAAAGTGTCTTCAATTTGCCCTTTTCCTTTCTCAATTGTCGTGTCCACCGCGACCGTAGCAGCTTCTTCTTCAGCCATTTTCAGAAGTATGTTATCAATATCACCAAGTGTGGTTTCTAGATTAGGATCTTCGGTGATCTCAGTTTCGGCTCCAGTGGCTTCAGCTTCGGCGGTTGCTCCGGTGGCTTCGGCTCCGGTAGTTTCGGCTCTGGTGGCTGTGGTTTCGGCAATAACAGTGCTTTCAATTATTTTTGACGCCGATGTTGGTGGTGGTGTCTGATGGATGACATCGGCCACTTGCATAATTCTTCTTTTCTTCTTCGGCTTGGCAGGACTTTCTGTTGCCAAAGGTTCTTTTTCCTTTTGAAAAAACTTCGTCAGTTCTGGCGCCAGCGGACTTAGCTTGATAGGCAAAGGTTCAGTCATTACCTTTAGAATCTCCTCCACTTCGGCAGCAGAAGGTATTGCAGGAGCTTCCTCCTCTTGGGTTGGCGTCTTCGGTTTTGGGGATGCAGCTTTTCTTCTCTTTGGAGCAGCTATCTTCGGCTCAGGGCTCAATTTTCTTTTCTCAGAATTTTCTTTGTCCTTTTTAGCCGATTTGGTGACTTCTTTATCAAGGAGCTAGCAATCCTTTTTCTTTTTTGGCCTAATGCATCTCCGCTCAATTGCTCATAATTAGGATAATCAAAATTCAAGGCATCCAGCACCCGATTCAATCTTCGTTTCGGACGAGTGCCGAAGGCTGCAGTCATTAACTGATCTTCTTTCTTAGAATAGCAGCCAAGAATCTCGTTGCACATAACCTCAATTGTGTCCAACCATTCTTGGCATGGTGCTTTAAAATGTTTCTTAAATTTGTATTGATAAGGCAATCAAACAAGTCATCCCTTCTTCTTTTCTCCCTCCAGCTTTGGCATCTCTCAGTCCCTCAGTGTTGGGAACACTTTAAAAGCCAAGAATTCCTGCACTAAGTCCCTAGTGCCAATATGATCTGAAATCACTCGAAATTCAGCCAAAGCAATCTGACTCGGGCTCCCCATTATCATGTTACATTGGGGCCTCGTTTCTCCGAAAGTCAGCTCTAGCGGACTCTGGACCAATTTATCCTCATCTTCGTCAACTTTAACATAAAACCATTCAGACTTCCATCCGGCTGGCCATTTGCTTCGATGGCTTATCACTGGAAACTTCGTAGTCTTGCGATAAGCAAAGTTGTAGCAGCCAAAATTCTCGTGTAGACCGTCTCCTCTGGCTTTAGTCTGGTAGTGTAATTCATGAACTCGGCAGAAACCCTCACCAAACGGTTCCACTCCCTGGCTACGAAGGGCCCAAATATAAACGCTCAACCTAACGATAGCATTAGGGGTCAGCTGATGAAGGTAAATCCCAAACTTCTTCAGTAAAATAGCAATCATCTTGTTAAGGGGGGACCTTAAACTAGCCTTCAGAAAACTTTTGAAGACTACTACCTCATTCTTTCCTGGTTTTGGGATAGTTTCTTCTCCACCAAACCGAATTAATTCTTTCTTGGCCTCGCTAAAATAACCCAGCTTTACCATCTTAGGAAGATCAGCTTCAGAGATGGTGGACCTTCCAAAGTCCAGATGACTAGGTTTACTTGGCATCCTGAAGCTGTACTCATCTTCGGAACCAATTTCTTCAACAACAGCTTGTGTTGCTTCGGCAGCAGGTGTGTCCTCTGATGAAACGAGCCCGGAACGCCTCATTGCTTCGGAAATCGGAACAGTTTCAGTGGCTTCGGCCTCGTCTCCCTCACGCTCAATCCTGGCAGTGGAGCGCAATCTAGCCATTTGATTATGAATTCCTAAAGTTTTTTGAAATTAATGACCTTTTTTCCGAAGCTCTTCTTGTGACGAAGCAGAGTCCGGAGTGGTGCTTCGTTTGAGTGCAAGGGTCAAGCTTCGGCGATGATGAAATTTTTGGCAGCAAAACTGTGCAATTGCAATGAATGTTGTGGTAACTTTACACCTACTTGTCTGTTTATATAGCGCTGCAGGTAAAAAGGTGAATCGTCAAGTCTCCTACACCGGACGAACACTCGCCCGCACCCACTGAACGGTGGGCCACAAAACCTGAGAAGGTAAATATGCATGATGGGACTACTCCACGCTCGGAAGTTGTATCGTTTCTCCGCAACGAGCTCAGGGAAGGTGTTTTTCGGACCTTCGGCTACCCAAAGCTTAAGAGACTTTTTCACGGGTCAAGCTCGTTACGAAAAACGATCTAGCGTCGCGAAGGGGCTACTGTTGGGATCATGCTTCGTCGTCGAAGGTCCTGCAGGAAGAAAACACCTTCAGCAAATCTGTTTATATGTGATACCGAAGCTACCACTCATAAAGTTTCAACGCTATAGCATATCCAAAGACGAAGGATCGAACCGACTTAAAGATGGAATTACTTTTTAGTCCATAAGAGTCTGAGTTATGATTGTGATCTTCTGTAAGGGGCATGATTGTAATTTCTTACAGGCTGCGTCCTGTGTTTATAAATAGGTGAACATTACTTCTTTGCTGTTCACGCAATCTTGTAATTGCTGACGTGTTACTCTGGAATTATCATTTTCTGCCAAGGTGAAGGAACAAATGTGCTTAAACATTATGTTTTGATATTTGAGTTCACATCACAAAATAATCAAATAATGTTATTTATTCTTGCCATTCTGTAACGTTTTATATTTTATTTTGCATTATTTTATCTTTAATCATGAAGGCGCAACCTTCGTGATATATTATTCAAAACCTTCGTCCGAAGTTCATCAAAACCTTGGGGAAATAATGCTTCAGCGGACGAAGGGCTTTAACATCTGACATTCTATGTTGCCTTGTTCCTAATTCATAGCACTTGAGAACAAGTCCCTAACATGCACTAAGTCCCTAGTGCCAATATGATCTGAAATCACTCGAAATTCAGCCAAAGCAATCTGACTCGGGCTCCCCATTATCATGTTGCATTGGGGCCTCGTTTCTCCGAAGTTCAGCTCTAGCGGACTCTGGACCAATTTATCCTCATCTTCGTCAACTTTAACATAAAACCATTCAGACTTCCGTCCGGCTGGCCAATTGCTTCGATAGCTTATCACTGGAAACTTCGTAGTCTTGCGATAAGCAAAGTTGTAGCAGCCAAAATTCTCGTGCAGACCGTCTCCTCTGGCTTTAGTCTGGTAGTGTAATTCATGAACTCGGCAGAAACCCTCACCAAACGGTTCCACTCCCTGGCTACGAAGGGCCCAAATATAAACGCTCAACCTAACGATAGCATTAGGGGTCAGCTGATGAAGGTAAATCCCCAACTTCTTCAGTACAATAGCAATCATCTTGTTAAGGGGGGACCTTAAACTAGCCTTCAGAAAACTTTTGAAGACTACTACCTCATTCTTTCCTGGTTTTGGGATAGTTTCTTCTCCACCAAAACGAATTAATTCTTTCTTGGCCTCGCTAAAATAACCCAGCTTCACCATCTTAGGAAGATCAACTTCAGAGATGGTGGACCTTCCAAAGTCCAGATGACTAGGTTTACTTGGCATCCCGAAGCTGTACTCATCTTCGGAACCAATTTCTTCAACAACAGCTTGTGTTGCTTCGGCAGCAGGTGTGTCCTCTGATGAAACGAGCCCGGAACGCCTCATTGATTCGGAAATCTGAACAGTTTCAGTGGCTTCGGCCTCGTCTCGCTCACGCTCAATCCTGGCAGTGGAGCGCAATCTAGCCATTTGATTATGAATTCCTAAAGTTTTTTGAAATTAATGACCTTTTTTCTGAAGCTCTTCTTGTGACGAAGCAGAGTCCAGAGTGGTGCTTCGTTTCAGTGCAAGGGTCAAGCTTCGGCGATGATGAAATTTTTGGCAGCAAAACAGTGCAATTGCAATGAATGTTGTGGTAACTTTACACCTACTTGTCTGTTTATATAGCGCTGCAGGTAAAAAGGTGAATCGTCAAGTCTCCTACACCGGACGAACACTCGCCCGCACCCACTGAACGGTGGGCCACAAAACCTGAGAAGGTAAATATGCATGATGGGACTACTCCACGCTCGGAAGTTGTATCGTTTCTCCGCAACGAGCTCAGGGAAGGTGTTTTTCGGACCTTCGGCTACCCAAAGCTTAAGAGACTTTTTCACGGGTCAAGCTCGTTACGAAAAACGATCTAGCGCCGCGAAGGGGCTACTGTTGGGATCATGCTTCGTCGCCGAAGGTCCTGCAGGAAGAAAACACCTTCAGCAAATCTGTTTATATGTGATACCGAAGCTACCACTCATAAAGCTTCAACGCTATAGCATATCCAAAGACGAAGGATCGAACCGACTTAAAGATGGAATTACTTTTTAGTCCATAAGAGTCTGAGTTATAATTGTGATCTTCTGTAAGGGGCATGATTGTAATTTCTTACAGGCTGCGTCCTGTGTCTATAAATAGGTGAACATTACTTCTTTGCTGTTCACGCAATCTTGTAATTGCTGACGTGTTACTCTGGAATTATCGTTTTCTGCCAAGGTGAAGGTACAAATGTGCTTAAACATTATGTTTTGATATTTGAGTTCACATTACAAAATAATCAAATAATGTTATTTATTCTTGCCATTCTGTAACGTTTTATATTTTATTTTGCATTATTTTATCTTTAATCACGAAGGCACAACCTTCGTGATATATTATTCAAAACCTTCGTCCGAAGTTCATTAAATCCTTGGGGAAATAATGCTTCAGCGGACGAAGGGCTTTAACATCTGACATTCTATGTTGCCTTGTTCCTAATTCATAGCACTTGAGAACAAGTCCCCAACATGAACTAAGTCCCTAGTGCCAATATGATCTGAAATCACTCGAAATTCAGCCAAAGCAATCTGACTCGGGCTCCCCATTATCATGTTGCATTGGGGCCTCGTTTCTCCGAAGGTCAGCTCTAGCGGACTCTGGACCAATTTATCCTCATCTTCATCAACTTTAACATAAAACCATTCAGACTTCCATCCGGCTGGCCATTTGCTTCGATAGCTTATCACTGGAAACTTCGTAGTCTTGCGATAAGGAAAGTTGTAGCAGCCAAAATTCTCGTGCAGACCGTCTCATCTGGCTTTAGTCTAGTAGTGTAATTCATGAACTCGGCAGAAACCCTCACCATACGGTTCCACTCCCTAGCTACGAAGGGCCCAAATATAAATGCTCAACCTAACGATAGCATTAGGGGTCAGCTGATGAAGGTAAATCCCAAACTTCTTCAGTACAATAGCAATCATCTTGTTAAGGGGGAACCTTAAACCAGCCTTCAGAAAACTTTTGAAGACTACTACCTCATTCTTTCCTGGTTTTGGGATAGTTTCTTCTCCACCAAAACGAATTAATTCTTTCTTGGCCTCGCTAAAATAACCCAGCTTCACCATCTTAGGAAGATCAGCTTCAGAGATGGTGGACCTTCCAAAGACCAGATGACTAGGTTTACTTGGCATCCTGAAGCTGTACTCATCTTTGGAACCAATTTCTTCAACAACCGCTTGTGTTGCTTCGGCAGCAGGTGTGTCCTCTGATGAAACGAGCCCGGAACGCCTCATTGCTTCGGAAATCGGAACATTTTCAGTGGATTCGGCCTCGTCTCCCTCACGCTCAATCCTGGCAGTCAAGCGCAATCTAGCCATTTGATTATGAATTCCTAAAGTTTTTTGAAATTAATGACCTTTTTTCGAAGTTCTTCTTGTGACGAAGCAGAGTCCGGAGTGGTGCTTCGTTTGAGTGCAAAGGTCAAGCTTCGGCTATGATGAAATTTTTGGCAGCAAAACAGTGCAATTGTAATGAATGATGTGGTATCTTTACACCTACTTGTCTGTTTATATAGCGCTGCAGGTAAAAAGGTGAATCGTCAAGTCTCCTACACCGGACGAACACTCGCCCGCACCCAATGAACGGTGGGCCACAAAACCCGAGAAGGTAAATATGCATGATGGGACTACTCCACGCTCGGATGTTGTATCGTCTCTCCGCAACGAGCTCAGGGAAGGTGTTTTTTGGACCTTCGGCTACCCAAAGCTTAAGAGACTTTTTCACGGGTCAAGCTCGTTACGAAAAACGATCTAGCGCTGTGAAGGGGCTACTGTTGGGATCATGCTTCGTCGCCGAAGGTCCTGCAGGAAGAAAACACCTTCAGCAAATCTATTTATATGTGATACCGAAGCTACCACTCATAAAGCTTCAACGCTATAGCATATCCAAAGACGAAGGATCGAACCGACTTAAAGATGGAATTACTTTTTAGTCCATAAGAGTCTGAGTTATGATTGTGATCTTCTGTAAGGGGCATGATTGTAATTTCTTACAGGCTGCGTCCTGTGCTATAAATAGGTGAACATTACTTCTTTGTTGTTCACGCAATCTTGTAATTGCTGACGTGTTACTCTGGAATTATCGTTTTCTGCCAAGGCGAAGGTACAAATGTGCTTAAACATTATGTTTTGATATTTGAGTTCACATTACAAAATAATCAAATAATGTTATTTATTCTTGCCATTCTGTAATGTTTTATATTTTATTTTGCATTATTTTATCTTTAATCACGAAGGCGCAACCTTCGTGATATATTATTCAAAACCTTCGTCCGAAGTTCATTAAATCCTTGGAGAAATAATGCTTCAGCGGACGAAGGGCTTTAACATCTGACATTCTATGTTGCCTTGTTCCTAATTCATAGCACTTGAGAACAAGTCCCCAACATGCACTAAGTCCCTAGTGCCAATATGATCTGAAATCACTCGAAATTCAGCCAAAGCAATCTGACTCGGGCTCCCCATTATCATGTTGCATTGAGGCCTCGTTTCTCCGAAGGTCTGCTCTAGCGGACTCTGGACCAATTTATCCTCATCTTCATCAACTTTAACATAAAACCATTCAGACTTCCATCCGGCTGGCCATTTGCTTCGATAGCTTATCACTGGAAACTTCGTAGTCTTGCGATAAGCAAAGTTGTAGCAGCCAAAATTCTCGTGCAGACCGTCTCCTCTGGCTTTAGTCTGGTAGTGTAATTCATGAACTCGGCAGAAACCCTCACCAAACGGTTCCACTCCCTGGCTACGAAGGGCCCAAATATAAACGCTCAACCTAACGATAGCATTAGGGGTCAGCTGATGAAGGTAAATCCCAAATTTCTTCAGTACAATAGCAATCATCTTGTTAAGGGGGAACCTTAAACCAGCCTTCAGAAAACTTTTGAAGACTACTACCTCATTCTTTCCTGGTTTTGGGATAGTTTCTTCTCCACCAAAATGAATTAATTCTTTCTTGGCCTCGCTAAAATAACCCAGCTTCACCATCTTAGGAAGATCAGCTTCAGAGATGGTGGACCTTCCAAAGTCCAGATGACTAGGTTTACTTGGCATCCCGAAGCTGTACTCATCTTCGGAACCAATTTCTTCAACAACAGCTTGTGTTGCTTCGGCAGCAGGTGTGTCCTCTGATGAAACGAGCCCAGAACGCCTCATTGCTTCGGAAATCGGAACAGTTTCAGTGGCTTCGGCCTCGTCTCCCTCACGCTCAATCCTAGCAGTGGAGCGCAATCTAGCCATTTGATTATGAATTCCTAAAGTTTTTTGAAATTAATGACCTTTTTTCCGAAGCTCTTCTTGTGACGAAGCAGAGTCCGGAGTAGTGCTTCGTTTGAGTGCAAGGGTCAAGCTTCGGCTATGATGAAATTTTTGGCAGCAAAATAGTGCAATTGCAATGAATGTTGTGGTAACTTTACACCTACTTGTCTGTTTATATAGCGCTGCAGGTAAAAAGGTGAATCGTCAAGTCTCCTACACCGGACGAACACTCACCCGCACCCACTGAACGGTGGGCCACAAAACCCGAGAAGGTAAATATGCATGATAGGACTACTCCACGCTCGGAAGTTGTATCGTTTCTCTGCAACGAGCTCAGGGAAGGTGTTTTTCGGACCTTCGGCTACCCGAAGCTTAAGAGACTTTTTCACGGGTCAAGCTCGTTACGAAAAACGATCTAGCGCCGCGAAGGGGCTACTGTTGGGATCATGCTTCGTCGCCGAAGGTCCTACAGGAAGAAAACACCTTCAGCAAATCTGTTTATATGTGATACCAAAGCTACCACTCATAAAGCTTCAACGCTATAGCATATCCAAAGACGAAGGATCGAACCGACTTAAAGATAGAATTACTTTTTAGTCCATAAGAGTCTGAGTTATGATTGTGATCTTCTGTAAGGGGCATGATTGTAATTTCTTACAGGCTACGTCCTGTGTCTATAAATAGGTGAACATTACTTCTTTGCTGTTCAAGCAATCTTGTAATTGCTGACGTGTTACTCTGGAATTATCGTTTTTTTGCCAAGGCGAAGGTACAAATGTGCTTAAACATTATGTTTTGATATTTGAGTTCACATTACAAAATAATCAAATAATGTTATTTATTCTTGTCATTCTATAACGTTTTATATTTTATTTTTCATTATTTTATCTTTAATCACGAAGGCGCAACCTTCGTGATATATTATTCAAAACCTTCGTCCGAAGTTCATTAAATCCTTGGGGAAATAATGCTTCAGCGGACAAAGGGCTTTATCATCTGACATTCTATGTTGCCTTGTTCCTAATTCATAGCACTTGAGAACAAGTCCCCAACACTTCCTATGGCTTCTCTATTTCTCATTATATCCTTGAGGGGTTGTGAAGAAGGTACTATGATATCATATGTTTGGAAATAATGTTGAAGCTTACTAGAAGCCATCAGTACAACATATAGTACCTTCTCCAACTCTGTGTAATTTTTGTTTGATGAACTGAGTACTTCAGAGATGAAGTATATAGGTACTTGCTTCTTTGCCTGGCCATCCTGCCATTCTTGCACCAATGCTGCACTGATCGTAGCGTGGGAAGCAGCTACATACAGCAGCAATGGAGTTCCTGATGAAGGTGGGGTTAAGGTTGTTAGTTCTATCAAATACTGCTTCAGTTCTTCGAAGGCTTTTTGCTGAGTTGGTCCCCATTGGAAAACTTCGGCTGACTTCAGCACTTTGAAGAATGGCAAGTTCCTCTCTGCTTATCTTGAAATAAATCTATTTAATGATGCCAGCCTTCCTGATAACCTTTGGGCACCTTTTCTTGACTTCGGTGGCTCCATCCGAAGTATAGCTTCTATCTTACTTGGATTGGCTTCGATACCCTTTGTTGATACCAAGCAACCAAGAAATTTTCCCTTCTTCACTCCAAAGACACATTTTTCTGGATTTAGCTTGATACCAGCTCTTCTGAAATTAGCAAATGTTTCTTGCCAATCAACGATTTAATTTCCTTGCTTCATGCTTTTTACTATGATATCATCAACATATGTCAACACATTCCTGCCAATTTGGGAGTGAAGGACTTTGGCAGTCATCCTGCTGAAGTTTCCTCCAGCGTTCTTGAGCCCCTCGGGCATCCAAAGGTAGCAATAGGTTCCACTTGGGGTTATGAAGCTTGTCTTGGGTTCATCTTCTTTCTTCATCCAAATTTGATGGTAGCCTGAATAATAATCTAATAGGCACATTAGCTCTGAAGTAGCTGCTGCATCAACAAGAGAGTCTATTCTTGGTAAAGGAAGCTCATCCTTCGCACACGCTTTATTAAGGTCTGTGAAATCAATGCACATTCTCCACTTTCCATTAGCCTTCTTCACCATTACGGTATTGGCCAGCTATTCTGGATATGTTACCTCTCTGATTACTCTGGCACTTAGAAGCCTTTTGACTTCATTCCATGCATCTTTGGCTTTGTCTTCGAACATGTTCCGAAGCTTTTGTCTTCTTGGCCTGATAGCGGGATCTACATTAAGTGAATGCTCGATGACATCTCTGTTGACACCGCAGTGATCATTGGCTAACCATGCAAAGACATCCTTATTGTTAAATAAAAACTTCAAGAAGGTTTTTTCTTCTTCATTAGATAGTTGCGACCCCAACAACACCTTCTGCTCGGCTATGTCCTCGCATAAAAGCATAGGCTTCGGCTAGTCTGCTGAAGCAGCCTTATCTCTTTTGTGTTTGTACTGCTGATGAGTTTCGGCTTCGTCTATGTTATGGAAAGCCTTTGAATCTATCCAATTCCCTTCGGCCCTTCTAGCATCCGCTTGACTCCCATACATAGCTATGGGGCCTTGGTCTGATGGTATCTTCATGCACAAATATGCTGATGATCTATTGCTTCGTAGGCGTTTAATGTTCCTCGCCCAATAATTGCATTGTATGGATATCAACAATGCCAAAAACAACCTGCTCTATCCTTGTGTTGTGAACATAGCCGAAGGTGATCGGCATAGTTATCTTGTCGAGTGCCACTATCTGCCTTCCTCCGAAGCCACAGAGAGGGTGTGTTGCGTCATGTATCTTATCATCCTATTCTTGCATTTGCCTAAATGCTTTCGCAAAAATGATGTCTGCTGCACTGCCTATGTCTACAAGGACATTGTGAACCAGAAACCCCTTGATGACACAAGATATAACTATTGCATCATTGTGAGGATAATCCTTGAGCTGAAGGTCCTCCTAGGAGAAGGTGATTGGTATGTGAGACCACTTGGACTTGATGAAGGGTCCTTGCACTCCAACATGTTGTACCCTTCTCTGTGCTTCCTTCTTCTGCTTCTTATTGGCGGGTTCAGAACTTGAGCCGCCTATGATTGGGAGCACCAGCTTCATAGTCGAAGGTGCCACAGCTTGGCTGCCTTGCAAAGCCATTGTCGCAGTCGTGGAAGTGAGTTCACCGGAGGTGGGTGCCAATGTTGGTCACTTGTTTTCAAATGCTGTAGATCCAAAACAAGGCAACATAATTGTTAATTATAACCAACCTTCATCTTCCAAAGCTTTATCTCCACATGAGGATAATGCTCATCAGACGAAGGTCAAGAAGGACATACCTTCATCAGTTAATGTATGAATAAAAATGCGAAAGAATGAATATACTATCTACATTTTATTAATTCATTTATATTTGCGTTCTATGAAGTACGTATGAATACTAACAAAATTAGTATTACATTGGTACCTTCGCCTTGCTCGAAGGCGAGGATACGAGAGAGCAATTACAATTCAGCGTGAACAGTATGGTGTTACTGTTCATCTATTTATAGGCACGTGACGCAGCCTGGGTAAAATTACATCCATTCCCTTGAGCATTTGTTTATAAACAACTTAAACTAATAAGGGCTATCTAGTCTTTTCCTTCTTGGCTTGATCTTCGTCTTTGAGAACCTTCGGCAAAGGTGGGGCGGACCACTTGTGGCGTTTTGCCGAAGGTGTTTATGTCTTGAGGACCTTTGGTGGAGAAGAAGACCCCCAACAGGTCTACTAAAAAGTCATCTTGTGAATAGTTTAGTAGGATTATGATACAGAATTTTGAGATGTCCATGATGCGGGAGTTGTAGTATTTCCTTGGATTCCAAATCAAGCAACTCCACGAGGGCACCTTCATCAGCCAAACTAAGTACATTCAAGATTTTCTCAAGAAGTTTGGAATGAAGAATGCCAAACCCATCATGACTCCCATAGGAACAAATGGGCATCTCGACCTTGACATAGGAATTAATTCTGTAGACCAAAATGTATACTGGTCGATGATAGGATCTCTACTATATTTATATGCTTCACGATCAGATATTATGCTTTTAGTATGCGTATGTGCAAGGTTCCAGGCCAATCCTAAGGAAATTCACCTTAGGGTTGTGAAAAGAATCATGAGATATTTAGTTTACACTCCTAAGTTTGGGCTATGGTACCCCAAGGGATCTACCTTTGATCTAATCGTATATTCTGATGTCGATTATGCTAGATGTAAGATTGATAGATAGAGTACATCAGTGATTTTTCTATTTCTGGTGAGATCCCTGGTGTCTTGGGCTTCAAAGAAACAAAATTTAGTAGCTCTATCCACCACCAAAGCTGAGTATATTGATGCAGGACATTGTTGTGCACAATTACTCTGGATGAGGCAAACCCTTAGGGACTATGGCTACAAGTTGAGCAAAGTCCCTCTCCTATGCGACAATGAGAGTGCAATCCGCATGGCTGATAATCCCGTTGAACACAGTCGCACTAAGCACATAGACATCCGGTATCACTTTCTGAGAGATCACCAGCAAAAGGGGATATCGAAATTGCCTATGTTAGCACCCACAACCAATTACCGATATCTTCACCAAGCCCCTATACGAAAAGACCTTTAGCAAGCTTAGGAATGAACTAAATGTCTTAGATTCTCGGAACTTTGATTGAAATCTTGCACACATTGCTCATTTTATACCTTTGATCATGACATAGCTCTTTCATTTGGTACAAATTCATATTTCTCATTCTTCTTGTGCCAAAACTAAGTCTAATGTGTTTCCAAAAGTATTTCTATGCTTAGTTTTAGATTGAAAGGGAAATGGAGTTTTTGGCAAAGGCAAGGCTTCCACTACGACTCTGTCGGTATTATATATCCTTTGCCCTACTCATGTACTTACTTTCATATATTTATAAGCCTATCGATTTCCCTATTTTTGGTGCTTAATGCCAAAGGGAGAGAAATTAATAGGCCAAAGCAAAAGGACTGCACCACCACCCTGTTTTCTCAAAACTTTTTCAAATTTGAATCATTTGGAAAAGCCCTCTTGATAGCTAAGGGGAGAACTTTTTCAGGGGGAGCTTTTATTTAGCCAAAGGAAAAGCATTTCAAATAGGGGGAGAATCTTTCAAAACTTGAAAATGCTTTTGAAATCATATTCTTATTCCATTGGCTAATTGCAAAAGAATTTGAAAAGACTTTTCCAAGAGATTTGCAAAAACAAGCTAAGTGGTGCAAATGTGGTCCGAAATGTTAAATATATCAAAACAACCATATATGCTTAGACCTTCTTTCATTTCAATGTAACTTATGCACATCTATCAAAATGCAAACTAGTTACATTTCTACACTTTGTATTTGCTTTTGTTTGTGTTGGCATCAATCACCAAAAAGGGGGAGATTGAAAGGGAAATGGCCTCAACATTCCTATAATCGATTTTGGTGTTTGACGACCATCACAAACACTATGGACTAACTAGTTTGCCTAGTTCATCTTTTCTCAGATGCATACAGTTCATATACACATACATGGAAAATGACCTTGGGGCAATTCTACTAGTTTGGAGCGAATCAGACTTGCACCAGCCTATGGCGCACTGGACTATCTGGTGTGCACCGGACACTAGTGCCTAGGCTGGCATGCCCAGTGAACTACCCGCTCTCAGGAATTCTCAGCGCTCCTCAGCTAAAAATCACCGGACTGACCAGTGTGCATCGGACTGTCCGTTGAGCCCACGAAGCAATGGTCAACTTCGCCAACGGTCGACTGCGGTCGACTGCATTGTAGTCTAAAGCGTAAGAAGGTCAGAGACAGTCTGCGATGTTAGGTCGCACTGGACTGTCCAGTGTGCCACCAAACTCTACGGTGCACCACAATGATAGGCAACTTCAACGGTCAATAGCTCCAAACCCCAAGGGTTAGCTGACGTGGCACGCACCAGATAGTGAACAATGCAGAGTTCGGTGCACACCGGACTGTCCGATGTGCCCGTCGACAGATAGAACAGCCAACGGCTAGAATAGTGGTTGGGGCCATAAATACCCCCCAACCACCACCATTCAAGTCATCCAAGCTTTCCACTCTTAACACTCAATACAAGAGCAAAGAATACACTCCAAAGACACATGCAAAGCCTTCAATCCTCTCCAAGTGCCATAATCAAGTCAAGTGATCAAAAGTGTTTAGTGACTTGAGAGAGGGTGATTTGTGTTTCAATTGTTGCTCTTTTTGCTTGGTTGCTTTCTCCTTCTTCTTCTAAACTTTCCAAGTGTTTTGTGAAGCAAGCAAGAGACACCTAATTGTGTGGTGATCCTTGCAGGGTCTTAGTGTCCTGTGAGATTAAGAAGAAGCACTCGACCAGTCTAGGTGACCGATTGAGAGGGGGAAAGGGTTGAAATAGACCCG
Organism: Zea luxurians; assembly: GCA_029449295.1. Taxonomy (NCBI): domain Eukaryota; kingdom Viridiplantae; phylum Streptophyta; class Magnoliopsida; order Poales; family Poaceae; genus Zea; species Zea luxurians. Next base: position 6,071,894 of record JAOPSE010000010.1, on the reverse strand, counting down.
ACCTTCGTGGCCTCCTCAACAGGGAGTAGGTTCTTTGGAATTGAACCTCGGGAAACAAATCTCCTTATCCATTTGTGTTGATGTTCACTATTCGATTTGTTTCTTCACTCTCCCCTCTCACTAAAAGTTCTCTTGCTCACATTGTGTTGAGTTAGCTCCCAAAGGTATCCGCATTGATTGAGCAACTCATAGCAAGAAGAACTATCTTCCGCACTCCGAATTCACTATTTTTTATTTCTAACCCTAACCCCGGGTGAAGTACGCCTTCAAAGTTTATAACTTTTAGGTTTCGCATATTCACCCCCCTCTAGGCGACTTTCACCAACCTCATGGCCTCTTTCGAGAGGACCTGTAACCATGGCATCCGATGGAAGGCTGGCCTCTCGTTACCTTCTGAAGAGCGCACTAGGGTGTTACTTCAAGAAGTCAACTATATGGTGGCTCATTCACTCCATCGTCACTCTGAGAGCCTGATGAATGCATTCGAACGCGTGGACATTCGCATTGTCCAAGAGATCATGAAGCATCAGGACTCTCCAACGGTCCTAGTGCTAGGAAGTAACAAAGGGGAGATTCCTTTCCAGACCAGGCCGCCTCTACCTTATTCGGTCGCTGCCCTAGAAGCACAATCGGCCACTTCACCGATGTATGTTGTGTACAAGACGGGTGGAAGTCATGAAGATTGCCAGTTCTTCAATGAGCCGCCTAACCACATCCCGCATAGATATTCATGCATGTTTGTGCCAGACTATGCCGGCACGACATGCCCAATATTGTCTTGCACAGTAGGAGTTTCTGGAGCAGACGTCGAGAAGTAGGCATGGCTGGACCAATATGCCACCAGGTCGAGTCATGAGAACTCAACCCCAAGAGCCGCTATTGTAGATCAGATCTGCATAATTCTAAGACGTAAGTTTCGAATGATCCCAAAGCAGAGGCCAGTTAGTTATTGAAAGGGAAATGTGCCCTTGGGCCATTTCTAAGTATTATGGTGATTGAGTGCCAACACAAGTGTTTTTGTGTTAATCTATGCAAAGTGGTGGACAAAGTGCAAATCATGTCAAAAGGTATGTTTCTAGACTTAGTACATTGTTTTATGGACTAATGTATTGTGTCTAAGTGCTGGAAACAGGAAAAATCGAGTTGGAAATGAGATGGCTTTGTTCAGCCAAAGTCTGCTCAGTCTGGGTGCACCGGACTGTCCGGTGGTGCACCGGACAGTGTCCAGTGCGCCAGGCTGGCTCTGGCGAACAGGCTGCTCTCGGGACTTCGCCGGCGGTGTACGGCTAAAATTCACCGGTCTGTCCGGTGAGCCGTTCACAGGCGAACTCGTCGCTCTCGGGAGATGATTAACGGCGTACGGCTAAAATTCACCGGTCTGTCCGGTGGTGCACCGGTCTGTCCGGTGGTGCACCGGACTGTCCGGTGAGTCAACAGTCAGCTGGGGCAACGGTCGGCCGAGGATTCCGCGCGTGACGCGTGGCCGAGCCAACGGTCACATTGGTGCACCGGACTGTCCGGTGTGCACCGGACAGTGTCCGGTGCGCCAACGGCTCTCAGACTCCAACGGTCGGCTTCACCAAATAAGGAAGGATATCTGCACCGGACAGTGTCCGGTGGTGCACCGGACTGTCTGGTGCACCAGTCGACAGAAGGCAAGATCTGCCTTCTAGGATTGCTCTCAACGGCTCCTAGCTGCCTTGGGGCTATAAAAGGGACCCCTAGGTGCATGGAGGAGTACACCAAGCATTCCTTGAGCACTCTTGATCACTCACACTCCATTCCTGCGCACTTGTTCGACATTCTAGTGATTTCAGCTCCGTTCTAGTGTGCTAGTCTTTTGAGCTTAAGTCTGGGTATTGTGTGTGCGTATTTGCTGTGATCTTTGTGTCTTGTGTGAGTTGCTAATCCCTCCCTTACTCCGTGCTTCTTTGTGAACTTCAAGTGTAAGGGCGAGAGGCTCCAAGTTGTGGAGATTCCTCGCGAACGGGATTAAGAAAAGCAAGGAAAACACCATGGTATTCAAGTGGGTCTTTGGACCGCTTGAGAGGGGTTGATTGCAACCCTCGTCCGTTGGGACGCCACAACGTGGAGTAGGCAAGCGTTGGTCTTGGCCGAACCACGGGATAACCACCGTGCCATCTCTGTGATTGATCTCTTGTTGGTTATTGTGTTTTGTTGAGACTCCTCTCTAGCCACTTGGTGATTATTGTGCTAACACTTAACCAAGTTTTGTGGCTTAAGTTTTAAGTTTGACAGGATCACCTATTCACCCCCCCCCCCCTCTAGGTGCTCTCAATTGGTATCAGAGCTGTTCTCTTCACAAAGGGACTAATCGCCCGAAGAGATGGATCCTAAAGGGAAGGGAATCGTGATCAACGATAAAGGGAAGGAGTCCTTCGTCAACGAGCCTAAGGATGACAAGCCTACCGACTCGGGCTCGGGCCACAGACGCAAAGATGGAAAGAAGAAGAAGACGAGACGCATCAAGGAGATCGTCTACTACGACGACAGTGATGAGTCCACTTCTTCCCATAAGGACAACGACGACGACGACGACTACGACAAACGAAAGACGGTTAACTCAAACTTTTCTTTCGATTATTCGCGTATCCCGCATAGCTCAAATTCACATTTGCTCTCCATTCCTCTCGGCAAGCCTCCACACTTTGATGGCGAGGACTACGGATTTTGGAGCCACAAAATGCGTAGTCACCTGTTCTCTCTCCATCCAAGCATATGGGAGATTGTTGAGAATGGAATGAAATTTGATAGCTCGGATAGTCCTATTCTTATTAATGAACAGATTCATAGAAATGCACAAGCTACTACTGTGTTGTTAGCCTCCTTGTGCAGGGACGAATACCATAAGGTGAGCGGCTTGGACAATGCCAAGCAAATCTGGGACACCCTCAAGATCTTTCATGAGGGGAATGACGTCACCTTGCTCACAAAGATGGAGTTGGTAGAAGGCGAGCTCGGAAGATTTGCGATGATAAGGGGCGAGGAGCCAACCCAAACATACAACCGGCTCAAGACCCTTATCAACAAAATAAGGAGCTACGGAAGCACGTGATGGACGGACCACGACGTCGTCCGACTAATGCTAAGGTCCTTTACCGTTCTTGATCCACATTTGGTGAATAATATTCGTGAAAATCCCAGGTACACCAAAATGTCGCCCGAAGAAGTCCTTGGAAAATTCATAAGTGGGTGAATGATGATCAAGGAGGCGAGGTACGTGGACGATGCACTGAATGGTCCACTCAATGAGCCTCAACCCGTTGCTCTTAAGGCAACGAGAAGTAAGGAGGTGTTATCTAGCAAGGTAGCGCAAGTTGAGGCGGCAGGGCTCAATGATGAAGAGATGGCCCTCATCATCAAGCGCTTCAAGATGGCGCTTAAGGGTCGCAAGGGATAGCCAAGCAAGACCAAGACAAAGGGGAAGCGCTCATGCTTCAATTGTGGTAAGCTTGGTCATTTTATTGCTAACTGTCCCGATAATGATAGTGACCAGGAAAAAGGGAACAAGAGAGAGAAGAAGACGAATTACAAGAAGGCCGAGGGCGAGGCACATCTCGGAAAGGAGTGGGATTCGGATTGCTCCTCCTCCGACTCCGACAATGAAGGACTCACCGCCACCGCCTTCAACAAGTCATCCCTCTTCCCCAACGAGCATCACACATGCCTCATGGCAAAGGAGAAGAAGGTATGTACTCGGGATACCACTTATGCTTCTTCAAGTGATGATGATTCTAGCGATGAGGAAATAGATTACTCTAGCTTGTTCAAGGGATTGGATAGAAATAAAATTGATAAAATCAATGAATTGATTGATGCCTTAAATGAAAAGGATAGACTTTTAGAAAAGCAAGAGGATTTGTTGTATGAAGAACATGATAAATTTGTAGAGGCACAAAAATCTTATGCTTTAGAAGTTAAAAGAAATGAAATGCTTTCTTATGAACTATCTACTTGTCATGAAACCATTTCTACTTTAAAAGGTGTTAATGATGATTTAAATGCTAAACTAGAAGTAGCTAGTAAATCTAACTCTTGTGTAGAACATGTTTGCACTAGGTGTAAAGATCTTAATACTTGTAGTGAACACCTAGAGTGCATTTCTAAACTAAATGATGAAGTAGCTAGTCTTAATGCTCAACTTAAGACTAGCAAGAGTGAATTTGACAAACTAAAATTTGCAAGGGATGCCTACACAATTGGTAGACACCCCTTAATTAAGGATGGTCTTGGCTTCAAGAGGGAAGCCAAGAACTTAACAAGCCATAAGGCTCCCATCTCCGCCAAGGAGAAAGGGAAGGCCCCTATGGCTACTAGTGTGCAAAAGAATCATGCTTTTATGTACCATGATAGGAGACAATCTAGAAATACTTATAGGAGTTGGAATGCTTATGATGCTTTTAATTCTCATGCCATGCTTGCTTCTATCTCTTCCTATGTGCATGATAGAAATGTTGGTAGGAGAAATGTTGTTCATAATATGCCTAGGAGAAATGTTAATGTTCCTAGGAAAGTTAATGAACCTTCTACAATATATCATGCTTGCAATGCTTCTTTTGCCATTTATAGAAAGAATAAGAAGGTGATTGCTAGGAAGTTAGGGGCCAAATGTAAGGGAGATAAAACTTGCATTTGGGTCCCTAAGACAATCCTGACTAACCTTGTAGGACCCAACAAGAGTTGGGTACCTAAGACCCAAGCCTCAATTTGCCTTGCAGGTTTATGCATCCGGGGGTTCAAGCTGGATTATCGACAGCGGATGCACAAACCATATGACGGGGGAGAAGAAGATGTTCACCTCCTACGTCAAAAATAAGGATTCCCAAGATTCAATAATATTCGGTGATGGGAACCAAGGCAAGGTAAAAGGGTTAGGTAAAATTGCTATTTCATCCGAGCACTCTATTTCTAATGTGTTTTTAGTAGAGTCTCTTGGATATAATTTGTTGTCTATTAGCCAATTATGCAAAATGGGATATAATTGTCTATTCACAATTATAGATGTGTCTGTCTTTAGAAGATGTGATGGTTCACTAGCTTTTAAGGGTGTACTAGACGGCAATCTTTATTTGGTTGATTTTGCAAAAGAAGAGGCCGGTCTAGATGCATGCTTAATGGCTAAGACTTGCATGGGCTGGTTGTGGCATCGCCGCTTAGCACATGTGGGGATGAAGAACCTCCACAAGCTTCTAAAGGGAGAACACGTGATAGGTCTAACTAATGTACATTTCGAAAAAGATAGACCTTGTGCAGCTTGTCAAGCAGGGAAACAGGTGGGAGGCTCTCATGACACCAAAAATGTGATGACCACATCAAGACCCTAGGAGATGCTTCATATGGACCTCTTCGGACCCGTCACCTATCTAAGTATAGGAGGAAGTAAGTATGGTCTTGTTATAGTTGATGATTTTTCCCGCTTCACTTGGGTATTCTTTTTGCAGGATAAATCTGAAACCCAAGGGACCCTCAAGCGCTTCCTCAGGAGAGCTCAAAATGAGTTTGAGATCAAAATGAAGAAGATAAGAAGCGACAACGGGTCCGAATTCAAGAATCTTCAAGTGGAGGAGTTCCTTGAGGAGGAGGGGATCAAGCACGAGTTCTCCGCTCCCTACACACCTCAGCAAAATGGTGTGGTAGAGAGGAAGAACAGGACGCTCATCGATATGGCGAGGACTATGCTTGGAGAGTTCAAGACCCCCGAGCGTTTTTGGTCGGAAGCCGTGAACACGGCTTGCCACGCCATCAACAGGGTCTATCTTCACCGCCTCCTCAAGAAGACTTCATATGAGCTGCTAACTGGTAACAAACCCAATGTGTCTTATTTTCGTGTATTTGGGAGCAAGTGTTATATTCTTGTGAAGAAAGGTAGAACTTCTAAATTTGCTCCCAAAGCTGTAGAAGGGTTTTTATTAGGTTATGACTCAAATACAAAGGCGTATAGGGTCTTCAACAAATCATCGGGTTTGGTTGAAGTCTCTAGTGACGTTGTATTTGATGAGACTACCCCAAGAGAGCAAGTTGTTGATCTTGATGATGTAGATGAAGAAGATGTTCCAACAGCCGCAATGCGCACCATGGCGATTGGCGATGTGCGACCACAGGAACAATTGGAGCAAGATCAACCATCTTCCTCAACTATGGTGCATCCCCCAACCCAAGATGACGAACAGGTACCTCAAGTGTTGGCGCATGATCAAGGGGGAGCACAGGATGTTCAAGTTGAAGAGGAAGAAGCACCTCAGGCACCTCCAACCCAAGTTCGAGCGATGATTCAAAGGAATCATCCCGTCGACCAAATTTTGGGTGATATTAGCAAGGGAGTAACTACTCATTCAAGATTAGTTAATTTTTGTGAGCATTACTCCTTTGTCTCTTCTATTGAGCCTTTCAGGGTAGAAGAGGCCTTGCTAGATCCGGACTGGGTGTTGGCCATGCAGGAGGAACTCAACAACTTCAAGCGCAATGAAGTTTGGACACTGGTGCCTCGTCCCAAGCAAAATATTGTGGGAACCAAATGGGTGTTCCGCAACAAACAGGACGAGCACGGGGTGGTGACGAGGAACAAGGCTCGACTTGTGGCAAAAGGTTATGCCCATGTCGCAGGTTTGGACTTTGAGGAGACGTTTGCTCCTGTGGCTAGGCTAGAATCAATTCGTATTTTGCTAGCATATGCCGCTCACCATTCTTTCAGGTTGTACCAAATGGATGTGAAGAGCGCTTTCCTCAACGGGCCGATCAAGGAGGAGGTGTACGTGGAGCAACCCCCTGGCTTCGAGGATGAACGGTACCTTGACCACGTGTGTAAGCTCTCTAAGGCGCTCTATGGACTTAAGCAAGCCCCAAGAGCATGGTATGAATGCCTTAGACACTTTTTAATTGCTAATGCTTTCAAGGTTGGGAAAGCCGATCCAACTATTTTCACTAAGACTTGCGATGGTGATCTTTTTGTGTGCCAAATTTATGTCGATGACATAATATTTGGTTCTACTAACCAAAAGTCTTGTGAAGAGTTTAGCAGGGTGATGACGCAGAAATTCGAGATGTCGATGATGGGCGAGTTGAACTACTTCCTTGGGTTCCAAGTGAAGCAACTCAAGGATGGCACCTTCATCTCCCAAACGAAGTACACGCAAGACTTGCTAAAGCAGTGTGGGATGAAGGACGCCAAGCCCGCAAAGACGCCGATGGGAACTGACGGACACACCGACCTCAACAAAGGAGGTAAGTCCGTTGATCAAAAAGCATACCAGTCTATGATAGGGTCTTTACTTTATTTGTGTGCTAGTAGACCGGATATTATGCTTAGCGTATGCATGTGTGCTAGATTTCAATCCGATCCTAAGGAGTGTCACTTAGTGGCTGTGAAGCGAATTCTTCGATATTTAGTCGCTACGCCTTGCTTCGGGATCTGGTATCCAAAGGGGTCTAACTTTGACTTAATTGGATATTAAGATTCCCACTATGCTGGATGTAAGGTTGATAGGAAGAGTACATCGGGGACGTGCCAATTCTTAGGAAGGTCCCTGGTGTCGTGGAACTCTAGGAAACAAACTTCCGTTGCCCTATCCACCGCTGAGGCCGAGTACGTTGCCGCAGGACAGTGTTGTGCGCAACTACTTTGAATGAGGCAAACCCTCCGGGACTTTGGCTACAATCTGAGCAAAGTCCCACTCCTATGTGACAATGAGAGTGCTATCCGAATAGCGGAAAATCCTGTTGAGCACAGACGCACAAAGCACATTGACATCCGGCATCACTTTTTGAGAGACCACCAGCAAAAGGGAGATATCGAAGTGTTTCATGTTAGCACCGAGAACCAGCTAGCCGATATCTTCACTAAGCCTTTAGATGAAAAGACCTTTTGCAGGCTGCGTAGTGAGCTAAATGTCCTAGATTCGCGGAACTTGGATTGATTTATAGCATACATGTGTTTATGCCTTTGATCATGTTCCTTCTGCATTTTGTTGCTTACTTGTGGTGCTCAAGTTGTACAAACACTCCCCGGACCTCACAAGTCCGTGTGCAAGTGATGCACATATTTAGGGGGAGTTGTGCTACAACTTGACCCTTTGAGACTAACTGTTTGCTTGAGTTTGCTTGTTGTAGTCTCAAAGGAGGTTTGAAAGGGAAAAGGTGGACTTGGACCATGAAAGACTTCCACTGCACTCCGATGAGAGGGTAGCTTATTCCAAGTTCATCTCATTGCCTTTGTATTCTTATTTGATGTTTTTGGTGAGGCAATGGGGTTAAAGGGCCAAGATTGATCCCGTTTTGGTGCTTGATGCCAAAGGGGGAGAAAATAAAGGCCAAAGCAATAGATGGATCAGCTACCACTTGAGAAATTTTGAAAATAGTAGATTAGAGCTTTTGGATTGTCAAAACTCTTTTATTGTCTCTTTTGTCAAAAGTTGGCCTCTTGTGGGGAGAAGTGTTGATTATGGGAAAAAGGGGGAGTTTTGGAAATCCTTGATCAATTTCTGTTGGAATACCTCTCTTTATGTCTCTACATGTGGATTTGACTTAGAGATAGTAATTTGAGTTTGATTTGCAAGAACAAACCAAGTGGTGGCAAAGAGTGATCCATATATGTCAAAATTGAATCAAAACAATTTTGAGTGTTCATTTGCATTGATATTGCACTTGTTCTAGTTGCTTTATGTTGTGTTGGCATAAATCACCAAAAAGGGGGAGATTGAAAGGGAAATGTGCCCTTGGGCCATTTCTAAGTATTTTGGTGATTGAGTGCCAACACAAGTGTTTTTGTGTTAATCTATGCAAAGTGGTGGACAAAGTGCAAATCATGTCAAAAGGTATGTTTCTAGACATAGTACATTGTTTTATGGACTAATGTATTGTGTCTCAGTGCTGGAAATAGGAAAAATCGAGTTGGAAATGAGATGGCTTTGTTCAGCCAAAGTCTGCTCAGTCTGGGTGCACCAGACAATGTCCGGTGCGCCAGGCTGGCTCTGGCGAACAGGCTGCTCTCGGGACTTCGACGGCGGTGTACGACTAAAATTCACCGGTCTGTCCGGTGGTGCACCGGACTGTCCGGTGAGCCGTTCACAGGCGAACTCGTCGTTCAACAGTCAGCCGGGGCAACGGTCGGCCGAGGATTCCGCGCGTGACGCGTGGCCGAGCCAACGGTCACATTGGTGCACCGGACTGTCCGGTGTGCACCGGACAGTGTCCGGTGCGCCAACGGCTCTCAGACTCCAACGGTCGGCTTCGCCAAATAAGGAAGGATATTTGCACCGGACAGTGTCCGGTGGTGCACCGGACTGTCCGGTGCGCCAGTCGACAGAAGGCAAGATCTGCCTTCCAGGATTGCTCTCAACGGCTCCTAGCTGCCTTGGGGCTATAAAAGGGACCCCTAGGCGCATGGAGGAGTACACCAAGCATTCCTTGAGCACTCTTGATCACTCACACTCCATTCCTGCGCACTTGTTCGACATTCTAGTGATTTGAGCTCCGTTCTAGTGTGCTAGTCTTTTGAGCTTAAGTCTGGGTATTGTGTGTGCGTATTTGCTGTGATCTTTGTGTCTTGTGTGAGTTGCTAATCCCTCCCTTACTCCGTGCTTCTTTGTGAACTTCAAGTGTAAGGGCGAGAGGCTCCAAGTTGTGGAGATTCCTCGCGAACGGGATTAAGAAAAGCAAGCAAAACACTGTGGTATTCAAGTGGGTCTTTGGACTGCTTGAGAGGGGTTGATTGCAACCCTCATCCGTTGGGACGCCACAACGTGGAGTAGGCAAGCGTTTGTCTTAGCCGAACCACGGGATAACCACCGTGCCATCTCTGTGATTGATCTCTTGTTGGTTATTGTGTTTTGTTGAGACTCCTCTCTAGCCACTTGGCGATTATTGTGCTAACACTTAACCAAGTTTTGTGGCTTAAGTTTTAAGTTTGACAGGATCACCTATTCACCCCCCCTCTATGTGCTCTCAGTTATACCAAGCCATATCCTAGTGAGTATGACTTGATTTCTCTGCCACCTAAGTATCGGCTCCCTGAGTTTACCAAGTTCAGCGGATCGAAAGGATCTAGCTCTATTGAGCATATTAGACGATACTTGATGCATCTAGGGATGGTCTCTATATCAAACCCATTGTGAGTGAGGTTCTTTTCACAGTCCCTTACAAGGCCGACCTTTGCATGGTATACCTAGCTAGGCAAGGACTCGATTAGGACATGGAAGCAGCTAGAATGACAGTTCCTCATCCAATATCATTCTGAAGCTACTAAAGCCGAAATTGTCGATCTAGCACATATCAAGCAAAAGCATGGGGAAACTGCTATTCAATGGTTCAGGGCGACTAAGAACCAGTGCTACTCATCCGCAACATGAAAAAGGAGGCCGTCGAGCTGACAACTCTCGGCCTTGCGAAGCTAATCAAGGATCTAGCTTTTCAACTTGAATTAAGTTCCTTGGCTCACCTGGTACAGAAGCTGACGACTTATGAGCAATACCATCCAGAGTTGTATCAAGAAAAGTTTTAGGACAAGTTCAAACACCAGGTTGGCATGGTTGGTGCTAAAGAAGATGAGGATAGTGTAGATGAACAGGACATTGATGTAGCAGAAGTGGGTAAAGCAATAGGGGCCTTCAAAAGGGATTGATATGATGTGAACAAGGATGAAAAAAATATTTGACCTGTTACTTAAAGAAAAGTAGTTGAAGCTCCTCGAAGACCACTAATTTTCTACGGTGCAAGAACTACAGGGAAGACCATACTGCAAGTGGCACAACTCATTCACACACACCACCAACGATTGCAAAGAGCTTCGTCGATAGATCTAGTCAGCCATTGAGCAAGGCCGATTTGTGATGGAACCTCCCAAGTCAATAGGCCCACCTATAGTTGTCCTTGTCCAACGGACCTTGGACAACCCTGTAGATGCATATAATCACTTGACAAGTTCGGTATCTGTATCCTTTTCCTTGCCCAAGAGCGTTTCACCCGTCACGTAGATATTACAACACATCGGAGGAACGAATAAGCGGAAGCGAATTACAATAACTTAATTTACATTCCTTAGAATATAGAAAGAGTATTATAGTTATTACACACCAGGGGTATGAGTGCATAAGTATTATTATTACAAACTTGGGAGGCAAAAACCCTCCAGCATAAAAGTATATTGTTTTTTAAAAGGGAGGCCAACATCCCTCCCGCAACCACATCACTGTTGAGGTTCTTCTTTGGGCACCACCTTAGAACAAAAATAGCAAAAGTCTACTGTTTCCTCACCTACAACAACATGGGTTCGAAAACCCTGAGTATGGAGTGTACTTTTGCAAGTCTTACCCGTCAAAATAAAAGACTCCCAAGGATATGCTGGCTTTAAGGGAGTCAAGGTAAGGCTTAATCAAGAATCAAGACTCTGTTTGCAAAAATGCTTACTAATAGTGGATCCTTAAAAATCCAGTTTTATTAACAAGTTAAGTCATTACATGTCACTAGAGTTCTTTCTACCCTAGTTCAAGCACTTGGCCTATACTAGCCATCCTTTTATCAACCTCTTCTTGTTTACTGGAATGCTACATGTAGGGCAGTGACCAAGTCTTCATATCCGAGAAGTAACAGCGATCCGAATCGATTAATACCCAGCCGAGGATCTCCAATCACACGACATATGTAGCACTTAACCCGTGCATATGTCAACTCGCCACCGGGTTTCTTAAGACTAGACCGAGTTCACGCCAACCGAGAGCATAGATACACCACCGTCCAGCCTCTTGCCACGGAGGGTACACGCTACTCTCACCATTTCTCCACTCCAATTTCATGTTGGCCTTTCTGGTATTAGTCTGCCCGAGGCAAAGCTTACCCATAATGAGGCATGGGACTAGTTAAAAGGTCCTCGATCAGCAAGCCTACATCAAGACGGTCCTTAATCGATTCAGACAGAGACACTACACCAAGACTCTCTTCTCGTGCAAGTCACCCGCCCGGTCTCAGCTTTATCATTTCAACCCAAAGTTGGGTACCTGACAGAGGTACATCTTTTTCCAATGTTGAACCCATCATGGCCATGATGGATCCACCATGAAGTTTTATTTTCGAAAACATCCCATCCACTGTGCAGCATCACTTTTTGTTTTAAAACAAAACATTAGTTTCTCTAAAGCAGGACTAAGCATCAGAAAATCTTTTAATAAAATAGGTAATCAAGGAATGGTACATAGTTTCAAGGAAGGAAATGCAGCAACTGGGTTATCACCCAACTCCTATCACCTAATGCATCATTCAAGTGATAAAGAGTTTTAAATAGCAAGGAGGTGGTAGATGCACCGGGGCTTGCCTTGTTTTGTAGGGGAGTCGGGCTCTGTTCCACAAATATCAAAGTAAAAACAGTTCCTGGTAGGTGGATTCTCAGGTGGTGGTGTAGCTTCTTCTTCTTCAACCACTACTCCATCCTCGTTCTCTATACATAACCATATATAACCATGATTGCTCATGTAATGCTTATGAAAATGCAATGATAACAAGGGTATGTCAAGTTGTGTCTTGAATAGAATTTTCCTCCACAGTGCACCAGGGAAATTGGGGCCTCCTAGGTCAACACCCTAATAGGGTTTGACAGTTTTACACTAAGGGGCTAGGGTTTTGGGGTTTTGGGATCAAACAATGTTCAAAACATACCAAACTTCACCCAAGGGTTCTAAGGGTTAAAATAAGTTTACCAAAAAAATTTATGATTTTTGGAGTCACTTAGTAATTTCTAAAATTCCAAAGGTCTTGATTTTAGTCTTCTTAAATACTCCATAATTCCTTATTGGGACTAAAAATCTTGGAACTATTTTTATTAAATACTAGAGAAATTTAGGAGTCCAACAAAATTGGTCTCATATTTTTATTATTTTTCTAAAATTTTCTATGGATTTCCTAAGTCTGGTAGAAAAAGAAAAAGGAAAAAGGTGAATAGTGACGGGCTGAAATGAGCCCGATACGGCCCATACCCAGGCGAAACGCGTCAGCGCGCACCGACGGGGTCCATTTTGCATAGAGATCCCTGGTCGTTTAAAAAATCCGTAAAGAATCCCCACTACTGTTTCTCTGTCTCACTGACATCTACACAAAGGTCCCTCCCCTTTCTTTTTCTTCACAGTCCGAGATCCCCGACCGTGGACGGCGGAGCAGCGGCTCCGGCGAGTCCAAACCGGCCGAAAACGCAACGGCTATGCTTCTTCGTTGCACAACACCTAATTCTATCCTGAATGACTATTTCCCCTCACTCAATTGCAAGATTCTGGATCACAATCACTCTGTCGATGGTGATGGCGCAAACTGAGGACAATTCATGGTGTTCCCGGTGATCTATCGTAGTCTAGTTCAATTGGCAGGGCCGCTAAGCATCTATAGCACACATGGATGTTGAAACGAGAGCAAGGAAGACATGAACGGACCTGTAGAGAGCTAGCCAAAGTGAGCACACTCACGGCGGAGTTTTGACTGATTTGGGGGAAATCCCAAATTGGAGCGCTCTAGGGGATGATTTGAGGCACAGGCTGGTGCGTTGGGTGCATGACTACCTAGCGGAGCTGATGGCACGCTCAATTTATAGGACCCGAGGGCGATGGCTCTTGAATTTAGAATGGCGCACTGGCGGCCAGAGAGGAAGAAGGTTACTAGCGCAAATGATTCGTGGCCCACACTGTGGCGTGACCACCGGCGATGAACAAACAGGTTAAGGTGATTCACTGCAATGCGATAGAGCACCTGGGCATGTGGCACGCGAGCGGCATGCGGCCAACTCCGGCGAGGTGATCAGGATCGGTCGTGAGGCAAGTGGGTACGGCATCTAGGGTGGAACAGTGTTCCAAGCTAATCCCCAGCACCTGATTTTTCACCAAGGATCGTTATCCGTGTTCAGCCGAGTGTGAATGACAACACCGGCATAAATCCAGGCACGAGATCACCTGTGGTGAGGGGGGCTGAACCTACGATCTGATTTAGTTATTGTACCATTGAAACCGCTCATTAGCGCGCCTGACAAAGCAGATTAAAGGCCTTGGTTCTCCAATTTTCGTGTGGCAACGTGATCATCCATCTGCATCAAATTTGTTGGCCTATAATCCATCTTCAAATTTGCTATAGCATCCCTAGTCAAACAATCACTAGCTTATACTCAAATCGGACTCCAAAGTTCATCTGACTTCACTGTTAGTCCAGATTCAGTTTTAGGGTAGTCTGACATCCAGACTTTGGGTCCATTTATCTCCAAATTTTGAATGACACCAATGCTTAACACTTAAGGAAAGTTGTTCTCCTAATATAGCTCTATAAATTTGATGTGTTGACCTAGGGCAAATTCCTTATGAATTGGGAGATATAGAGCTTTAAAGATGACCCATTTCAACTGAATTCAGACTTAACCCTAGGATGCTTTTGGAGTACTTTTTGCAAATAAGTCCAAATTTTCACCATTTGACTTGCAAATTCTCCAATGTGAAAGAGATTTGGTTGGAGGTGTTCTTTTACATTGGTATTTGCACTTGGGTCCAAAAGTGCACAAAATTTACACTTAACCCCCTAGGGTTCCAATTTAGGGTTTTTCAGGGGTCTTTTTAGGGTTTTTAGCACTTTAGGGTTTTGGTTTCACTGAAGTCCATCAAAGATGATATATTATGATCATTTCTCATGTCTTTTGAGGTTTTCACATATTTGGGCTTCACTTATATCCATAAGCCCTAATTTAGAGTTAAGCACGCTACCCTAGGGTTAATCACATATCAAGTTATATCAGTACAACTTATTTGAAATTTTTACCTAGTGAATGCACTCCAGGTGTAACAAACAAATGATATGCCCATGCACATGATGTTATGCTCAAGTTTTACTGACCGTAACACCAGGGGTGTTACACGATTGATCCTAGGGTAGTTCACCATGAAGGTTGACAGCAAGCCATTCCTAGGTGTCAATATGGTAGAATGTGCCACATCAGTTTTCTCGTTCGACATCAATATGGTAGGACCTGCAAGGCACTGGGACGCACGGAAGGATAAGGCTGGTCTAGGCGATCGACCCCAAAAAGATGAAAAGGAGTATGTAACTAAAGAGCAAGTCCAACATGTGCGATATCAACGACCAACATCTGAATATCTCTACTCAAAAAGTATGAGTACCAATACAGGCAGCGTCGCGAGCATGATCCTAAGGATGAGGAATACAAGGACCATACTGGAAAGCGCTTGAGGAGGTGTGAGGATACAAGGGATCACTAGCATTTTCGATTCTTCAAACATTGCTAGAATGCTAGCATGAGCATGCCCACTTCCAACAACTGCCTAGAGTGCAGACCGCGGAGGCAGGAGATCAATCACAACAACATTGTATACCATTTTCGGTGGCTAGGGCTTAGCCACCGGCTTCTGACACACCCGCTGGCACCTGGCCGCCGAAAATAAAGGCTTATTTTCGACTGATTTTTTCTAGCGGCTAAAAACCGCCAAAAATAGCATATTTTTGGCAGCAAAGGCCTTATTTTTGGCGGCTTCTGGCCGCCAAAAATTCCTGTGTCTCCTATAGTGAATGAGGTTTTAGTGTTTAAGTGCCTAGGCACGATGACACACTAAGGTGAAAGGACTAAACCACAACGCGAAAGGAGTCTTGATGATGAAGAGGATAGGTAGCACCGACCACAATGGTGTCCATATGGCCTTAGTCACACCCAGAAGCATAGGGTGCAATGGTTGGGAAACCTGGAAGGTGTTGAAGTCAGGTACTTTGAGGTGCTCAGGAAGGCGTGCATGGACCTAGCGGTCAAGGTGAGATACCCCAAGAAAGCGGAACAGTGTCCTTAGAGAAGAGAATGGCTCCCCAAGCAACCGAGAAGCCGACGAGAAGGACGAGAAAATGCCATCGACCGACGTGAATATGGTGTTTTTACTCCCCCAGAGTTTCATGCACCAAATCCTGAAGAGTCATTTGTGGCTCCGATGGATCTCGACATATAGCTAGTCGTATTCGAGAAGCCGCTAGACAAAGGATACAAGCATCTGAAGACACTGTACCTCAAAGGGCATATCAATGTGTAAACCCCACAATAGAATGGTGGTGGAGACCGGGGCAGTAGTTAATGTCATGTCGTACACTATGTTGCGCCATTTGGGGTGATCTACTGAAGACCTGATCAAGACTAACATTACATTGAATGATTTCAATGGCAGCCAACGGTAGCAAAAGTGGTGCTCAACGTGGAACTAACAGTTGGACATAAGACCATCCCTATATGTCATTCTTTATTACCAGCAGCCATACTACATACACTGTCTTACTAGTAAGGGACTAGATCCATGCCAACTATTGTATCCCATCAACAATGCACCAATGCCTGATTTAGTGGGACAGAGACAAAGTGGAGGTGGTCCCCATGGACGACTCGTGCGAAATTACACCCGCTGCTATGAACGCGTGGGACACATATGGACAGGAGCCAATCTCAGGAATTGAGTTGGAAGGTTGTCTCCATGTAGAAGTGTCAAAAACATATTGAGCCTTGTCTTATCGACTACCCTTACAGAGTAGAAGAGGTAGCATATGTGTCTGTAAAGGCCGATCCTAGCGACCAGCGAAAAAAATAAAATATAAAAGTAAGATAGTGAATGATGATGAGACCCACTCTAGCAGCCAGTCATGAACTCATTGTAAATGTTTAAGTATTAATAATAATGATGAGGTGGCCAATCCATGCGATCGGCCAAAATTTTTTCAGTCCTACTCCTCGCACGTGTATATTGTTGATTTGCAGGGTGATGGGAAACTAGGATTCGGATTCACCTCCGCTGATGAGCTAGAAGAAGTCAACATTGACCCTAGGGATAAGTTGTGGCCCACATTCATCAGCAAGAGGTTAGACCCAGATTTACGAGAGCCGATGATAAGCCTGCTAAAAGAATATTCGAGTTGCTTTGCTTGGGATTACATGAAGATGCTAGGGCTTGACAGGAGCATTGTAGAACATCGCCTCCCATTGAACAAGCGGTTTTGAGCTTTTCAGCAACGAGCACGGTTGATGGGATGAAGTACTGCATGAAGAAAGAGGTAGAGAAGATGTTGGAAGTAGGGTTCATTAGGGCATGCCAGTATGCTGAATGGATTTCCAATGTAGTGCATGTTCAAAAAAGAGATGGCTGGTGGAGGGTATGCGTGGATTTCAGAGACCTCAACAGGGCCACACCGAAGGACAAATACCCCATGCCAGTCACAGAATTGTTGATCAACGCAGCTGCCGGCCACAAGATCTTGAGCTTCATGGATGGTATTGGGAATGCTGGGTACAACCAAATTTTCATGGCCCGAGAAGAGATGCACAAAACCACATTTAGGGTACCTGGCTCGGTGGGATTGTTTGAATATTTGGTCATGACTTTTGGGTTGAAGAATGCCAGAGCTACATACCAGCACGGCATGAACTACATTTTCCCTGACCTGGTAGGGATGCTGGTGGAGATTTACATCGACAATGTCGTAGTCAAGTCTACATCCACCAGTGGGCATATAGAAGACATGCACCAAGTCCTAGAACAGTTCAAAAGGTTTGGGCTAAAGATGAACCCGAAGAAGTGTACTTTTGGGGTAACGGTCGGCCAGTTCCTCAGATTCTTAGTGCATGAGTGAGAGATAAAGATCGGCCTGAAGAGTCAGGAAGCCGTAAGAACAATGCAACCGCCGACCATAAAAAGGAACTACAGTAACTAATCGGCAAAATTAATTTCGTAAGAAGGTTTATCTCCAACCTATCCAGGCGGATTGAGCCATTTATGAGTTTGGTTAAAATCAAGTCTAACAGCGAATTCAGTTGGGGACTGGACCAGTAGAAGGCATTTGAAGGAATTAAGGAATATCTGTCGATACCTCCAATGTTGGTTCCAACAAGGCCGAACGAACCGTTTTATGTGTACCTATCGGTAAGCGATAGTTCCAATGCCTCAGTATTAGTGCAAGTACATGATGGTAGGAGAGGGTCATTTTCTACCTTAGTTGGAGAATGATAGATGTAGAGACTAGGTACTCCTACATCGAGAAGTTGTGTCTCTACCTATTCTTCACCTGCACCAAACTCCATCACATCTTGTTGACGGTGGAGACAATCGTCATTTGCAAGTTAGATATCATCAAACATATACTGTCGGCCCCTGTGTTAAAAGGCCAATTATGGAATTGGGTGTTTGCACTAACGGAGTTTGACATCCAATACGTGCCCGCTAAAGCAGTTAAGGGGCATGCACTGGCCGATCTCATTATAGAAAGAGTTGGCACTAATGTGGCAGCCCTTTCCATATGTGCATGGACCATGTTCTTCGACAAATCGGTTTGTGATGGTGGATGCGTCTTGGGAATCCTCCTTGTGTTGCCTTGAGGGGCAACATATTCTTTCTCCATTAGACTGCATGATTACTGTGGTAACAATTTAGCAAAATACCAAGCTGTAAATAAAGGGATGGAATTATGGCTTGAGGCTGGGGAGC
Source organism: Zea luxurians (assembly GCA_029449295.1). Classification (NCBI taxonomy): domain Eukaryota; kingdom Viridiplantae; phylum Streptophyta; class Magnoliopsida; order Poales; family Poaceae; genus Zea; species Zea luxurians. The sequence continues at coordinate 6,053,400 of JAOPSE010000010.1, read as the reverse complement.
AGCGGAAATTTTTGGGGATTCAAGGTTAGTGATATCCCATCTCATGGAAGGTTATAAGTGTGAGAGTGAATCATTATTCCAGATATGGAAGGAATGCCATGAGTTGATGGCACAGTTCAGGTATATCAATTTCCACTAGATCCGCAGAACTCAGAATGCTGAAGCCAATGATCTTGCACAAATAGCCTCAAGATACAAAGCATGCTCGGATGGAAAAGACTCCCAAGCGTGCTTAGAAGGAATGCCATGAGTTGATGGCACAGTTCAGGTATATCAATTTCCACTAGATCGAGCCAGCGATTGGAGAGCCGATATCTTCAATTATTAGAAGGATTCGGCTCGAGTGGCACCCATGAGGACACATTTTAAGGCCATGAAGTATGTCTTGATAAGAGATGGCATGTTCTACAGGACCATGGAAGGTTTGCTGCTCAAGTGCTTGATGCCGACTGAAGCAAATCAGCTCTTACATGATGTTCATGAGGGAGCTTGCAAAACCCATCAATCCGCCACAAGTTGAAATGGTTGATCAGACGGTTGGGATACTACTGGCCCACCATGCTTGAATATTGCTTTAAATATTACAAAGGGTGTTAGGCATGTCAAATATATTGAAAAATACTGATGGTATCGGTGTCAGCAATGAACCCTATTGTGAAACCATGGCCATTCAAGGGTTGTGGGATGGACATGATTGGAAAAATCAACCCCTCGTCCAGCAAAGGCCATCAATGGATTTTAGCTATCACAGATTATTTCACAAATTGGGTGGAAGCCATCCCCATGACAATGCAATGAAGGACGTGATCAACTTTGTCAAGGAGCACGTTATTCATAGGTTTGGGATTCCTCAGACTATAACAACCTATGGTCAATCGGTTTTTGTTTCAGAAGAATTTAGAAATTTTTTAACCAACATGAGAATTAAGCTGCTAAGATCGTCCCCTTTCTATGCTCAAGAAAATGGGCAAGCCGAGGCATCTAATCAAAGTCTTATCAAGTGGATCAAGAGGATACTTGACAAGCATCCCAGGCGCTAGCACGAAGTACTATCAGAAGCTTTGTGGTCCTATCGGATCTCATGTCTGTCACACCCGGCTTTAAAGGACCAAGCCAGGTGCATCTCATACATGCGCCAAGAAGACAACATATATAATAACAGAGTGCATAGAGATAAATGTCACAATAATCAGAGTATTTATTACATAGCGGAAGACTTACAAAATAAATTATAAATATAAAACGAACTAAGGATCGTCGGCGCCAATGTCAACTGAGAAACGCCACCTAGATCGAATTGAACTCCTCAATAAGCGGCTCCTCTTGAACCACCTGTTCTTCTCCTGTGGGGGGGTGTGAGACAGCAAGGGTGAGCTCACACATGATCATAGCTCAACAAGTTGTGGGGAATAATGTGGCATGAACTCGCCAAAGGTGGGAGTTCATGAAGTGTAAGGCTTGTCAACAATAGGGGTTAAAGCTGAGCATTGCTTTTAAGTAGTTGGTCAAACTTTTATTAGCGGTTACTAAGTGTAAGTGAATACCAAACCATAATAAAATAATAGAACAAAATTAATAACAAATCCCATGCGAATGCAAATGACAAATTGAGTTTAGGTTCCATAATTTAATCATCAGAGAGTCCTGAGCCGCTCATGACCGTGAGCTCGGCTAGTATACCAGTTTTACACTCTGCAGAGGTTGTACCCTTTACCCACAAGCCGTGTTTCCCATGTCGCCAGGGTTAGCTAGGCCCTTAGACACTACCAAGGTGAATGGCTAGGGATCCACTACGAGGCCTTTACAAAGTTCCACTAGCTTCCGAAAACCCGCTACAGTTTATAGGAAGTTCCAATGCAGGGTTCCTGGCTGACCGCCATCGCAGCAAAATCAACCAGGGACCTCCCTACACTGACCACTCCCCTACTGCCCTTGCCCCTTTCGGGTAAGGTAGTCTTCCACTAGCTTTCCTAATTAGTTAGCCAAGGGGTCCCATTCCTCCCTTGTGGTGGCACGTGGTTCTCAAGTTAAGCTCCATGTTCCAATTAACAATAACATAATGATCTTGACATGAACATAAATAGAATAACAAAATAACTGGAACATGGATATAATGAAATATTAACCCAAAAACCACGTAAAGCAATAGCATAACTACCCATGTGATTCAGGGGTAAACAAGGTAAATAGGATAAACAGTCTAGGGAAACCTATTGGGTCCCATCAAAATTAAACCTATGCACGGTAAATGATTATAAAGAACATTATTGGGTAACAAAAGTGAATCAAGGGCACAACTTGCCTGGCACTTGAGATTCCAGGTACCAACTTGCTTTCCAGACGACACGTGTCCACGCGCTAGTCGTAGCAATACAAACAAACATGGTATAGATAAAATTAACATCACACCAAACATAAGAATATACTACATAATAATGATCTACGCGACGTTACGAGATCGTAGAAACAAGAACCACTAAATTCGGAGTTGCGGTTACCAAGTTATGAATTTCGGAAATTATTTAGTGCTTAGAATAGATTAATCCAAATGAATAATTTTAATTCAAGTTTCATGGCTAAACAGTGTTACTAGTTGGTAGACAATATTAATACAAAATTATTGCAACTGGAATGACTCAATTTGGAGCTAAAATGAATTTTATATGAATTTCTCAAGTTTCTAGAATTGTTTTTGTACTAAAAACTAATTAATATAATTATTTCTCTATTTTTAATCCCTTCAGGACTGGGCCTCGAATTCCAGAAAAATCAGGGGCTAGCGCGTAAGTTTTCCCGAGACTCAGAACACAGTGAACGTGGACGGTGGGTTTATTTTGTGAAAACAGAGGGTCTCTTTATGAAGTTTGCCACGCGAAGGGGTATTGTAGAATCTGAGCCGCATGATCAGGATCCTGCGGCCCGGATTAGATCGCCATCAAATACGAAACAATACGCGATATCCACCCTCCGCTTGTGGATCAACGGACCAAAATCACCCACGCCGGCACTCGATCCTGACCACTAGATTCGATCCAACGCTCCCAATTTAATCCGGCAAAAGGGGTCGGTTGTTCTAATCGTGGCCGCCCAATGGCCGATCGACGGCCCACGAGTGTCTTCTCCCCTCCGGCTGACCCATCAGCGGAGCGCGCCTGAGCACGCGGTGGCGGCTCGCCGGAGACACTCAGTTCCACACACTAGTGCCAGAATCCTAGATTAAACTATCTACAATTGCTACAGAGGTTACGGTGAAACTGGGGGAGGGTCCTTACCGGAGGTAGGATGCCCCGAAGGGTCCCGTTCACGGTGCAGAGTGGCCGCGATGATGCTTTTCCCCACGACGAGAAATCCTGGCCACCGCACGCCATGATACAACCTGCTTCTTCCGTGAACTGGTCCCACGCGCCCGACGAACACCGAGGGCTTTCCCCTGCCCTCAGAACTCCATCTCGGTCGGAAAATGGCAACGGCGGTGTCCTCGGCTCTCCCTGCAATGGCGGCTTGGTGAAGGCACTACCGGTTCGGATAGATTGAGGGGATGGGATCGCGGCCGAGAGTCCAGGTGGTCCCCGGTTTTATCCTCCGAAGGCGAGGCTGGCGTACGGTTGAATCTGTGGTCCTTGATTTCCGGCGGCCGGTGAGCTCGCGCGCGCCCCCGACGGATGCGGCCTTCAGTTGCGGGGATGAAGATGATTACTGCAGGCGTGGGACCCGCGTGGCAGTCAAAAGGGAACACGCGATTCAGCTGTGAGGTGCGCTGGGCTGGCGGCCGATTTCACGAGCGCGTGGTAGTGGGCCGAGAAGAGGAGTTTGGGCCCATGTAACGTGTTGTTCTTTCCCTTTTTGCCTTTTCTTTTTCCTGATTTCTTTTTCCTTTTATTTTTGAATATCTATTTTGAATCCAAATTTTCCTGTGAACTTGTTCCTAGATTCAAATGTAAAAATTGATCAAACAATTATGGAAGGATTTTATTTATTTGTATACTATTTTCCTTTTCCTTCTCCAATTCTAACATTGTACCTTTGGGTTAAAATCCGATTCTCGTCTCATTGCTATATTCCCATATTATTCCTTCTTAAAATTATTTTTATATTGTCACAAAACGCACACAAAATAAAAATCTCAGCATGATGCAATGATTTTAATGGCATATATTTTATAATTATCGGTTTCAAAGTATGGTGTTCACATGTGATGGCACAAAAGTTCAAACTCCCACATAGATAAAGTGAACTTGTTTATCCCTTTGATATTAGCTCTCGCAAATTACAAATTGGGTATTACAAATCCTACCCCCCTTAAAAAGAATCTCGTCCTCGAGATTTAGGAAGGTCTAGGGAAAAGATGGGGAAAATCTACGCGAAACTCTTCTTCTCTTTCCCAAGTTGCTTCATCCTCTCCATAGTGACTCCATTGCACTTTGCACATCTTTATAACCTTATTTCTTGTAACTCGAGTCAATGTATCAAGAATCTTGATCGGATACTCCGTGTAAGTCAAATCACCCTGAACACTGAGCTCTTCCATTAGTAACTATTATTATATGAGGACTTAGCATAAGGTAGACTCTTGTCCCAACTACTACCATGTTGAAGGGCACAAGCTCTCAACATGTCCTCCAATACTTGATTAGTCCTTTTAGTCTGTCCATCAGTCTGAGGATGGTAGGCTGTACTAAAATTCAACTTTGTATCCATATTGTCATGAAAAATTTTCCAATATCTAAAGGTAAATTGTGATCCTCTATCCGAAACGATCTTCTTCGGTACACCATGTAGAGACACAATCCGAGCCATATATCACTCTACCAATTGAGATCCCTTATAAGTAGTCTTGACCGGAATGAAATTAGCCACTTTGGTCAATCTATCCATAATCACCCATATAGCATCATATCCTTTCGAGGTGCGAGACAATCTGGTAATGAAGTCCTTACCAATCTCTTTCCACTACCAGTCGGGTATCTTTAATGGGTATAATAGTCCAGCTAGTCTTCGATGTCCAGCCTTAACTCTTTGACACACATCGCACATAGCCACATGTGCAGCCACATCTCTCTTCAATTCATACCACCAGTATTTCAGATTCAAATCCTGATACATCTTGGTACTCCTAGGATGAATAGAATAATCCGAGTCATGGGCTTCCTTTAAAATAGTCTCACGAAGGCTTTCAATCTCGGGGACACATATCTTGTCCTTGATCCATATGGTGCCTTGCTCATCGTCCGTGAATTCCGGACCTCGACCTTCAGTAATCAGATCCTTAATCTCTTGTATTTTAGCATCACCAATCTGTCCTTTGCGGATTTCTTGCTCCAAAGTAGGTTCCACATCAATAATAACTCCTTCCGTATGAGCAACTATCCCCAGGTTAAGTCTCCTGAAATCCTCAACAATCTCATCGAGTAGCTGGGCAACAACAGCTGAATAAACATGCTCCTTTTGACTCAAGGCATCTGCAACCAAATTGCCTTGCCCGGGTGATAGTGAATCTCCAAATCATAATCCTTAATAAGCTCCAACCAACGGCGTTGCCTAAGGTTGAGATCCTTTTGAGTGAATATATACTTCAAATTCTTATGATCCGTGTACACTTGGCACTTAGTTCCCATGACACAATGTCTCCATATCTTTAGTGCATGCACAACGGCTGCCAATTCCAAGTCATGAGTGGGGTAGTTCACTCCATGCTTCCGCAACTGACGAGATGCATAGGCAATCACATGTCCTTCTTGCATGAGCACACATCCAAGTCCTTGGCCACATGCATCACAATAAATGTCAAATCCCTTCTGTAGGTCTGGCATAATCAATACTGGTGGCGACATTAGTCTCTCCTTCAATTGATCAAAGCTTTCTTGGCACTTCTCATCCCACTTGAATTCTCTTTCCTTCACCAAAAGCGAGGTCATAAGCTTAGCAATCTTAGAAAATCCTTCAATAAATCTCCAATAATATCCTGCAAGTCCCAAGAAACTTCGGTCCTCCGTAACCGTAGTGGGTATGCTCCACACCACTATCTCCTTGACTTTAGCAGGATCCACTGATATCCCTCCATTAGAAATGATATGTCCAAGAAATGGCACCTCGCCAATCCAAAACTCGCATTTACCGTACTTGGCGTAGTGTTGGTTATCTCATAGCTTCTGTAGCACCAATCTCAGATGTTTCTCATGATCACTATCACTCTTGGAATAGATAAGGATATCGTCGATGAATACCGCGACGAATCTATCCAAATCATGAACACCTTATTCTTCAGATCCATAAAATAGGCTGGTGCATTAGTTAATCCAAACGACATAACGATGAACTCATATAAACCATATCGGGTCGAGAAATCCATCTTGGGAATACCCGATGGCCTAATCTTCATTTGATGGTAGCCCGATCGGAGATCAATCTTCGTGAATATCCTAGCACCTCTCCTCCGATTAAATAAATCCTCAATGTGGGGTAATAGATACTTGTTCTTCACAGTATCATCATTAAGGGATCTATAAGCCACACACATCCCTTGCGATCCTTCTTTCTTCTGTACAAATAGAACCGACGCTCCACAAGGTGAAGAATCCGAACGAATGTACCCAGCCTCTTGTAACTCTGTTAATTGCTTCTTAAATTCCTTTAGTTCTTCTACGAACATCATGTATGGCCGTTTAGAAATAGGGGCAGTCCTAGATAAGGGATCTATGACAAACTCAACTTCAAATCTTTGTCCTTTGGAACTGGTGAGTTCTACGGTTCCCTCAGCACAGTGTATAAAGTGCCTTTGTCTTTCTCAACCACGACATACCAAGGATCAAATCTATACTGCTCTCTTCTAACACTATAGGGGTAGCCCATCGGGGTTAGAAACCCTATGGTAAGAAAGAAAGAATTGTAGACAAGGCGAGTAATTATGAGGAATGTTACTGCGGGGGATTTATTAGCTATAGATTAGTGTGTTATCCACTAAAGCTAATACATTACCTTATGGTGGTACATGCTAAGATGCCCGTCTATACTATTTCAATCAATCAAAGAAGCAAATCAGGCATTGATCATCAGAACAATCAACCAACATTTTTTTTAATAGAGAAAATAGTTTTAATTTTGTCTTGGGTTCCTATCTCTAAAACAAATCATAAGTGTAGGATTCCAAGGTGTGAAATCCATCTTGTCTCAGAGTAGAAAAGGTAAGAGTAATCAGAGTATGATAGCAAAAGGTGAGACATGATCAAGATAAGATAAGTATAGAATGAGTCAGAGTAAGGTAAGTAGGTAAGAATTTGTCCATTTCTATCTAGGTTTCGTCCTACAGTCAACATTTCCTCTGATACCACTTCTGTCACACCCGGCTTTAAAGGACCAAGCCAGGTGCATCTCATACATGCGCCAAGAAGACAACATATATAATAACAGAGTGCATAGAGATAAATGTCACAATAATCAGAGTATTTATTACATAGCGGAATACTTACAAAATAAATTATAAATATAAAACGAACTAAGGATCGTCGGCGCCAATGTCAAATGAGAAACGCCACCTAGATCGAATTGAACTCCTCAATAAGTGGCTCCTCTTGAACCACCTGTTCTTCTCCTGTGGGGGGGTGTGAGACAGCAAGGGTGAGCTCACACATGATCATAGCTCAACAAGTTGTGGGGAATAATGTGGCATGAACTCGCCAAAGGTGGGAGTTCATGAAGTGTAAGGCTTATCAACAATAGGGGTTAAAGCTGAGCATTGCTTTTAAGTAGTTGGTCAAACTTTTATTAGCGGTTACTAAGTGTAAGTGAATACCAAACCATAATAAAATAATAGAACAAAATTAATAACAAATCCCATGCGAATGCAAATGACAAATTGAGTTTAGGTTCCATAATTTAATCATCGGAGAGTCCTGAGCCGCTCATGACCGTGAGCTCGGCTAGTATACCAGTTTTACACTCTGCAGAGGTTGTACCCTTTACCCACAAGTCGTGTTTCCCATGTCGCTAGGGTTAGCTAGGCCCTTAGACACTACCAAGGTGAATGGCTAGGGATCCACTACGAGGCCTTTACAAAGTTCCACTAGCTTCCGAAAACCCGCTACAGTTTATAGGAAGTTCCAATGCAGGGTTCCTGGCTGACCGCCATCGCAGCAAAATCAACCAGGGACCTCCCTACACTGACCACTCCCCTACTGCCCTTGCCCCTTTCGGGTAAGGTAGTCTTCCACTAGCTTTCCTAATTAGTCAGCCAAGGGGTCCCATTCCTCCCTTGTGGTGGCACGTGGTTCTCAAGTTAAGCTACATGTTCCAATTAACAATAACATAATGATCTTGACATGAACATAAATAGAATAACAAAATAACTGGAACATGGATATAATGAAATATTAACCCAAAAACCACGTAAAGCAATAGCATAACTACCCATGTGATTCAGGGGTAAACAAGGTAAACAGGATAAACAGTCTAGGGAAACCTATTGGGTCCCATCAAAATTAAACCTATGCACGGTAAATGATTATAAAGAACATTATTGGGTAACAAAAGTGAATCAAGGGCACAACTTGCCTGGCACTTGAGATTCCAGGTACCAACTTGCTTTCCAGACGACACGTGTCCACGCGTTAGTCGTAGCAATACAAACAAACATGGTATAGATAAAATTAACATCACACCAAACATAAGAATATACTGCATAATAATGATCTACGCAATGTTACGAGATCGTAGAAATAAGAACCACTAAATTCGGAGTTGCGGTTACCAAGTTATGAATTTCGGAAATTATTTAGTGCTTAGAATAGATTAATCCAAATGAATAATTTTAATTCAAGTTTCATGGCTAAACAGTGTTACTAGTTGGTAGACAATATTAATACAAAATTATTGCAACTGGAATGACTCAATTTGGAGCTAAAATGAATTTTATATGAATTTCTCAAGTTTCTAGAATTGTTTTTGTACTAAAAACTAATTTCTATAATTATTTCTCTATTTTTAATCCCTTCTGGACTGGGCCTCGAATTCCAGAAAAATCAGGGGCTAGCGCGTAAGTTTTCCCGAGACTCAGAACACAGTGAACGTGGACGGTGGGTTTATTTTGTGAAAACAGAGGGTCTCTTTATGAAGTTTGCCACGCGAAGGGGTATTGTAGAATCTGAGCCGCACGATCAGGATCCTGCGGCCCGGATTAGATCGCCATCAAATACGAAACAATACGCGATATCCACCCTCCGCTTGTGGATCAACGGACCAAAATCACCCACGCCGGCACTCGATCCTGACCACTAGATTCGATCCAACGCTCCCAATTTAATCCGGCAAAAGGGGTCGGTTGTTCTAATCGTGGCCGCCCAACGGCCGATCGACGGCCCACGAGTGTCTTCTCCCCTCCGGCTGACCCATCAGCGGAGCGCGCCTGAGCACGCGGTGGCGGCTCGCCGGAGACACTCAGTTCCACACACTAGTGCCAGAATCCTAGATTAAACTATCTACAATTGCTACAGAGGTTACGGTGAAACTGGGGGAGGGTCCTTACCGGAGGTAGGATGCCCCGAAGGGTCCCGTTCACGGTGCAGAGTGGCCGCGATGATGCTTTTCCCCACGACGAGAAATCCCGGCCACCGCACGCCATGATACAACCTGCTTCTTCCGTGAACTGGTCCCACGCGCCCGACGAACACCGAGGGCTTTCCCCTGCCCTCAGAACTCCATCTCGGTCGGAAAATGGCAACGGCGGTGTCCTCGGCTCTCCCTGCAATGGCGGCTTGGTGAAGGCACTACCGGTTCGGATAGATTGAGGGGATGGGATCGCGGCCGAGAGTCCAGGCGGTCCCCGGTTTTATCCTCCGAAGGCGAGGCTGGCGTACGGTTGAATCTGTGGTCCTTGATTTCCGGCGGCCGGTGAGTTCGCGCGCGCCCCCGACGGATGCGGCCTTCAGTTGCGGGGATGAAGATGATTACTGCAGGCATGGGACCCGCGTGGCAGTCAAAAGGGAACACGCGATTCAGCTGTGAGGTGCGCTGGGCTGGCGGCCGATTTCACGCGCGCGTGGTAGTGGGCCGAGAAGAGGAGTTTGGGCCCATGTAACGTGTTGTTCTTTCCCTTTTTGCCTTTTCTTTTTCCTGATTTCTTTTTCCTTTTATTTTTGAATATCTATTTTGAATCCAAATTTTCCTGTGAACTTGTTCCTAGATTCAAATGTAAAAATTGATCAAACAATTATGGAAGGATTTTATTTATTTGTATAGTATTTTCCTTTTCCTTCTCCAATTCTAACATTGTACCTTTGGGTTAAAATCCGATTCTCGTCTCATTGCTATATTCCCATATTATTCCTTCTTAAAATTATTTTTATATTGTCACAAAACGCACACAAAATAAAAATCTCAGCATGATGCAATGATTTTAATGGCATATATTTTATAATTATCGGTTTCAAAGTATGGTGTTCACATGTGATGGCACAAAAGTTCAAACTCCCACATAGATAAAGTGAACTTGTTTATCCCTTTGATATTAGCTCTCGCAAATTACAAATTGGGTATTACAATGTCACGGCTCCACCAAGACTTCACTGTACCATTTGGTATATGGGCAAGAGGTTGGGCTACCATGGGAGGTTGTGGCCGGCTCAAGGCACGTGGAATTCCAGAATGACTTTACGGCTAAAGAATACACCACTCTAATGAATTATAATGTCGAGGATCTCGCGAAACCAAGGCTTTGGTCGTTGGAAATAATCGGGGAGAACAAAGCTAAGTTGGCTCACACATACAACCAAAAGGTCAGGCCGAAAGAATTTTAGACCGGAGTATGGGAAGCAGTATTGCCACTCGGAACCAAAGATGCAACATACGACAAATGGTCTCCAAATTTGCATGGACCCTATAGAGTCAATCACGTCATACCCGGGAACACAAATATGCTTGAGGAATTAAATGGGGCTAAATTCCTGGTGGCAGTCTGGCTAGCACTTGAAGAAGTATTTCCCAAGTATGTGGGATGACGAACAGTGAGGGGCCAACGGGCTAACGACATGGGTCAGGCCAGACGAGAAAGGGGGATGATACAGGTGCAATCGGGCCGCAAAAAAAGAGATTGTGGCTAGCACATCGAATTCATTAGAAAAGTTGATGCACATTCATCAACTTCAGAGGTATCAAAGGCATGTGACCAATGTGCCAAGGAGGCCGTAATAGCTGATGCAAAGTCATCAAATGTGGTCGACACGAACGAAATCGTCAATGGAGCGAATGGCTTCGGCACGAACGTGGTCGACCTCAGCAATAATAACCTCATCATCCTTGTCCTCGCCTGCCACTATCTGTCGACTCAAGGTGCTCAGGTTGGTGAGCTCCAGCCTCCACCGAGTGGTCAAAGCTTCAGTCTCCTGTTTGGAGTTGGCTATAGAGGCTTTCTCATCTTGAATGAACTGTCGGGTTACTCGGACTTATTCCTCAAGGTACTCCAATTCTTTTTCCAAGAGCTCGAGCTTGGCGACATTAGTAGAAGTGCCAGCCTTGGTGTCCAAAACTGCTTTCTGTTCATTAAATAGTCTAGATCATCGAGCAATATCAGCTTTTAGACAAGCCTGAGAACACCAGGCCTCTATCCTTCAGCGAGCCACCTCCACCTTCACACAGAAAAAGAGAGAGTGACTTGGAGTGCCTCAGGAAGGTGAGGTTTGATTTCCTCAAGGATGCACTTTATTTCTTTGGAATCCTGGACTATGCGTTAATGGGAGATGAGAGCAAGGCCCTAACACACTGGAGCTCGCCGAGAACAACAGTCGGCCATTAAGATTGATCAGCAGTGTGAAGGATGGGTGAACCCACTATGGCAGGGTCAAATGACAATAGCTCTGAAAGATCAAAGCCCTGAAGAAACAAAGGCAGAAAGTGACATCAGAGCAAGGGAGGAATGCAGATGAATTAAGGGAACATGACATACCCATCTTGAGGTAGGATCAGTGGCTGGCGTAGGGTTGGCTGGCTCACAAAGATCCTAAAGAATGACCAGAGTACCGATGGTCTCGGTCGGAACCTCAACCACGCTAGAGGGCGAGTGGTTGAAGGAGAGGAGGGGGCTACTAGGTGGGTCCAGCGAGTCAGCATTGGCATGCGTAATGGGCAGGCGATGGAGCGTCGATAGGTGGGGTCCGGGGTAGAGAGTGAGATCGAGCGCGTGGGGGCGAGCGGGTTGGCACTGACAAACTGGTCCCACCGGTCAGAGAGAGAGGGGGAAGGCGGGCGCGCGACTGGAGTGGGCCAAGTGGGCCAAAAAGGCTGGGGAAAGGGGTTCTAGGCTTCTTTTGCTTTTTCTTTTATTTTGCATTTCTATTTCCTTTTTCTTTTTGTTTTCTCCTTTTGAATTCAAATCCAACCAAACCACAAATTCAAATTTGAATATTTCAAGCATATGCATCAAACAAAAAGCAAAGTCTAAGCTCAACATGATGCAACATTCCATGTCTCCCCTATGGTTTCATTTACTAAAGTATTAATACATCTCCAAATAAATAATCAAACCTCTACTAAAAGGAAGAGAAAAGAAAACTATAGAGAGGAGAAAAAGAGGTAACACCTGAATTTGGTAGATATTAGAGAAGAAATTTTATACCCCAAATTTAGGGAGTTACAAACCTATCCCCCTTAAAAAGAATCTCGCCCTCGAGATTCCGGGTTGGCTAGCAAAGAGCTCGAGATACTTAGCTATTAGATCATCCTCTCTCTCCTAAGTTGCTTCGTCCTCTCAATGGTGGCCCCATTTTAATTTGCACATTCTGATGGTGCTCCTTCGAGTCATTCTGTCTGTTGTCTCTAGAATCTGAGTTGGCTTCTCGATATATGAGGTCCTCAGTTCGCAACTGTTCTTCCAGCACTCGCAAACATTTCTTCAGCTAAGACACGTGGAAAACATCATGCACTACGGACAGACTTTCTGGTAGGCTAAGCTGGTAGGCCACTTCTCCACGTCTTGCCTGAATCTGGTACGGTCCGATGTATCGAGGTGGACTTAGGGTCTTCAGCTATTCTGCCGCCTTCTCTAGTTTTGGCTCCTCAGCCGGTTCTGTCCTAGCTTCGATGGGCACAAGCGACTTGGCTCAGACATAGAAGCGGACCCTTCAATTTGCTTCGGCACTTCGGCCGTCTCAATGCGCCTGGGTCGACGCGTCACAACTTTAACCTTCTTTGACTTTGGCGTGCTAGAAGTCGCCGAAGTAGCAGTTTTTCTCTTTTTTCTTTGCTTCTGTGAAGGATAGAAATAATCTAGATATACAAATCTGATGACATCGAATGCCTATTAAGCCTCTTTTTGCCTCGAGCTCCGAAGGCAGTTGTCATGGCGTCATCTTCAGCCTTCGAATATGCCCCAAAGCAATTCATCACTAGTCGCTTCAATGGCATCTAGCCAGTCATCATTCGGCTCATCAAATTGGTTCCTGTACGTGAAGGTATACTTCATGTAAACTAAACCACCTTGGCTAGAGCCAGTAGCAGTCTCCTTCGGCATTTCCCACCCATCTGCAAGTGGCCACACTCTGTAAGCGATGTGCTCCTGCACCAAGTCCCTTGTGCTTATATAAGTACACACTATACTGAAAGCCGCCTGGCATGTTTGTATATCATTCCCAAGGGCAGTGGCTGGGCTCCTTATGCCGAAGCAAGACCATATAGGGCGTTGGATAATCCCTCTCACATCCTCCCTTGAACTTAGATCATTTTCACGTAAAACCATTCCTGCATCCATGAACCCGGCCACCTCTTCCGAAATGTGGGAACTGGGTAGCTCACTTCAGACCGAGGCACGAAACTACAACAACCAAAGTTGTTGTGATATTGCTCCTTTCTAGTAGCCTTCGTCTCATAAGACAACTCATGAATGTTGCAAAAGCATCTTGCACCTGGTTCTAGTCCTTGGCTCTTCATGGCCCATACAAAGATCCCTACCTTGATGATGGCTTCGGGAGTAAGTTGATGAAGGTAAATTTCAAAGGTTTTCAGAACTTCAACCAACAATTTATTCAGAGGAAACAGAAGCTCTGCTTTCATGAAGCTTCTGTAAACCACCACTTCGTCAGCTTTGGGAAGAGGAACATTGTTCTCCCCTCTGGCTCTCATGATTGAGATATCACGAAAATACCTCCCCCTCATTGATTCGATCTACCCTTGCTTAATAGTGGATTTTCCGAAGACAACGTGGCTTGGTCTCCAGGGCCGATCTTCGGCATCTTCATTTCCACTTTCCACATCAAAACTTTCACTATCGCTTGAGTTTTCAGATATTCTAGCTAACATCTCATTTGCAATCTTCTCTGCATTGGTTTTCTCTATAGCTTCGTAAAATCTAGCCAGCACTAGATCAACAACTTTCTTTTCATCAGCCATTTGGTCGATGGTTGCTAGAATGCCGAAGCTTAAAATCCAATTGAACTTGATGAGCCAAGAAAGGTTAAAATGATGAGCATAATGTAAGCAACTCAAATAGCACAAAAATACCCACGATGCAGGCTCCTATTTATATGTTTAGAGCCCCACAGTTTGATGGGTCCCGCAGGTCAGTGTAATTCGCTATTCTAGCGAAGGGAAGGTGTTTTTGGACCTTTGGCTAAAGGCCTTTGTTCACGTCACAGTCTAAATTTGTTACAAAGAAACAAATCAATACTATGAGGGGCTACTATTGGGGGCCTTCTACTTCCGAAGGTCCTCAAAAACATAATTAACCATTTGTTTTCAGCATAAGCTATTACAGGAAACTTTGTCTCTAAGATACAAGCTTCTCCCTTATGATGAAGGCACACAAGATGAAGCCAGATCCAAATAGGATAAGAGTAAATGCCGAAGCTATCACTATATGGACAGCTTCGGCTCGCAATGAAGACGATGGACAATGATGACAACCGAAGGAGGAAAAGACAACTTAGCCCTTAATAACTTTTATTACGATCATGTGTAATTGTTGAGGACATAAATGTACTTTTGCTTGGGCTACGTTCCATGCCTATAAATAGATGAACAGTAACACCGTACTATTCACGCTGATTGGTATTCACTTTCTCGCACCTGCACCTTCGAGCAAGCCAAAGGTATCAATATAATATTAACAATGTTGATATTCATTTACGTTTTATGAAATGCAGGAATAAATGAGTAACAGTTACTATGTATATTCTTTTGCATTCCTACTCACATATTAAATAATGAAGGTATGTCCTTCTTGACCTTCGTCTAATGAAGCATTATCCTCATGAGGAGATAATCCGTCAGAGGACGAAGGTCTGTAATGATTGACAATTGTGTTGCCTTGTGCTTAATATACAACATTTGAGAACAAGTGACCAATAGTATCAATGTAATATAAATTGTCCTTCATGACCTTCGTCCGATGTTCATTGAATCTAAGGGGAAACAATGCTTCGGAGGACGAAGGTCCTTTATCTTTAACAATTGTGTTGCCTTGTTCTTGATTCACAACATTTTAGAACGAGTGACCAACACTTGGGCTCCCACTCCTTGAAATGGCGTGTTGGGGGTATTTATAGCCTCCCCTCACAATTATAGTCGTTGGACGGAAGGAACATCTTTCTATCGACAGGCGCACCGGACAGTGCAGTGCACACCGGACAAGCACTGTTCACTGTCTGGTGCCCTGCCACGTCAGCCGATTGTTAGGGTCTGTAGCAATCTACCGTTGGATCCGACCGTTACCCAGACAGTCTGGTGCACATCTGATAGTCTAGTGCAACAACCCGAGAGCGCCTATTGTGGGCCTCTCTGCGGATACTGCCCGGTGTCCCACCGGACAGGTACTTTTCACTTTCCAGTGCACCACCAGTGCGTTGGCTAACTGTCCAACTCATGGATTTCTTTGTTGATTCCTTGGGCTTCTTCTATTCTTGAGTCTTGGACTTCTATGCTTCTTTTATGTCTTCTTTTGAGGTGTTGCATCCTCAGTGCCTTAGTCCAATCATGTTCGCATCCTATGAACAATAAACACAAACACTAGCAAACATATTAGTCCACAGGTTATGTTGATCATCAAACACCAAAATCCCTTTAGCCAAATGGCCCGGGGTCCATTTTCCTTACAATGGATTATCCCTACAATGCAATCATTGAAAGAGGAACATTGAATGCTTTCAAAGTAATACTACATCCAGCGTACTTGTGCATGAAAATACCATCACATCAGGGCCCAATTGCTATACATGGAAGCCAAGAGGCTGCTAGAAGAGCCAAAGGAAATTAGACATATTCTAGGTCTATTCACAACATAGACGGAGCTAAAGCCCACCAGCAGCACAAGTACACAAGAGATAAAGCAGCTTCGGTAGACTAGCCAAAGTCCATGCTTCTGTGTGAATACATAGCCGAACAAAAAGTGTTGTTTGGATCCCAGTTATCTGAGGAGCAAGAAAAAACTCTATCAAAGTTCTTATTCAATAACCGAGATGTCTTTTCCTTGTTAGCCAATGATCTATGTGGTGTCAACAGAGACATCATTGAACATTCTCTCAATGTAGATCCTACCATTAGACCAAGGAAGTAGAAGCTTTGGAAGATGTTGGATGATAAAGCCGAAGGAGCAAGAAATGAAGTCAAAAGACTTTTAAGTGCGGGAGTAATCAGGGAAGTGACATATCCAAAATGGTTAGTCAATACTGTAATGGTAAAAAAGGCCAACGGGAAGTGGAGAATGTGTATTGATTTCACATATCTCAACAAGGCATGCCCGAAAGATGAGTTTCCTTTGCCCAGGATAGATTCCCTCATAGATGCGGCAGTTACATCGGAACTCATGACCCTGCTAGATTGCTACTCAGGCTACCATCATATTTGGATGAGAAAGGAAGACGAGACCAAAACAAGCTTCATAACCCACAGTGGAACATATTGCTATCTTCGGATGCCTGAGGGGCACAAGAATGTTGGAGGAAGCTTCAGCAGAATTATGTCCAAGGTACTGAGTACCCAAATTGGCAGAAATGTCTTGACATATGTTGATGACATCATAATCAACAGTACGAAGCAAGAAAATCACACTGTAGATTTGCAAGAAACATTTGCTAACTTCAGAAAAGTTGGCCTCAAGCTAAACCTAGAAAAATGTGTCTTTAGAGTAAAAAAGGGCAAATTCCTTGGCTACCTGATATCAACAAAAGGGATCGAAGCTAACCCGAGCAAGATAGAAGCCATACATTGAATGGAGCCACCAAAGTCAAGAAAGGGTGCTCAGAGATTGACAAGAAGGCTGGCATCATTGAATAGATTTATCTCAAGATCGGCTGAGAGGAATCTACTGTTCTTTGAAGTGCTAAAATTAGCCGAAGTCTTTCAATGGGGATCAATTCAACAAAAAGCCTTCGAAGACTTGAAGCAGTACCTTATAAAGTTAACAACCCTAACTCCACCTTCATCAGGAGCTCTAGTGTTACTATATGCAGCTACCTCTCATTCTGCAGTCAGTGCATCGCTGGTCCAAAAAAAGCAGGATGGGCAGACAAAGAGACAAGTCCTAGTTTACTTCATCTCCAAAGTCTTGAGTTCATTAAAAAAATTACATAGAGTTGGAGAAGGTACTATATGCAATGTTGATGGCCTCTAGAAAACTTCGACATTATTTTCAATCATATCATATAATAATACCTTCGTCTCAACCCTTGAAAGACATCATCAGAAAGCCATAGGAAGGGTTGGCAAATGGACCGCAGAGCAGAATGAGTTCACTATCGACTTTGTCCATTGATCTTTGATCCAATCCCAGGCACTAGCAGACTTCATAGCTGACTGGACGCTAGGGGCTTATGACGAAGGGCACTTACTAGATGAAGAAGCTTGTACAATATTCTGTGATGGGCCATGGGGAACCTTTGGGGCAGGCGCTGCAGCTGTTTTGATTTCACCATTAAAAATAAGAGCCTGTTATGCGGCTAGGCTGGAATTCAAGTGTACAAACAACACTGCAGAATACGAAACAATGCTATTAGGGCCTCTGTAGGAAAGAATGACGCCTAAAGGGGGTGAATTAGGACTTCTAAAAACTTTCTCTAAACTAGGCAACAAATAAATCCCTAGAGCAAAACCTGTGCAAATAAACAATCTAGAATGTGGAAACTAGGTTTTGTCTAAGTGTTGCTATCTCTACCGCAAAGGCTAAGTTTCAATCTAAATAAACTAACTAGAAAGACAAGATTGAAACTTAAATAATATAAATCCGAAAGGTAAAGATCAAGGTAGAGATGCAAACTCTCGTGAATGACGCCGGTATTTTTACCGAGGTATCTGGAACCACGCAAGGTTCTGACTAATCCTCGTTGGTGCCCCTATGCAAAGGGTAGCCCCCGCGAGGGCCAAGCACCATGATCGAGTAAGTCCATAGAGAGTCGTGGGCCTTCTCCACGTGCTTGTGGTGCTCCGCTTCGGGATCCTCTAGGACGCTCCCCACCATCTCCACTATCGAGCTTCCGACCGAAACGCTGAGGGCCTCGTTCCCTCCGGTACACGGTGGCAGCCATGACACAAACCCAGTTGTCACAGTCTCGCAAGACTCTCGCCCCACTCAGTACAATTATAACGGCTCACGCAAAAGCCAAGGGTTTGTGTGGTTTTTCTAAACTCACTCAACTAACTAGGATTCACCTCGAGCAAGCGCTAATGCAGTCTAACTAACCTAAGCACTTCACAAAGCACCTACGCTAATCACCGAGTGATTCTATTAAGCACTTGGAAATATCTATACTATGCCTTGGTATGTTGCTTGGTCTCCCACACCTTGAAATGGTCGGTTGGGGGTATTTATAGCCTCCTACCATAATATAGTCGTTGGACATAAGAAACAGCTTTCTGTCGACGGGCGCACTGGACAGTCCGGTGCACACCGGACAAGCACTGTTCACTATCCGGTGCTCTGCCATGTCAATTGACCATTAGGGTCTGTAGCAGTCGACTGTTGGATCTAAACGTTACTCGGACTAGCCGGTGCACACCGGACAGTCCGGTGCTACATCCCGAGAGTGCCAGTGTGGGCCTCTATGCGCAGACTGTCCGGGTGTCCCACCAGAAAGTCTGGTGCACACTAGACAGGTACTATTCACTGTCCGGTGCACCACCAGTTCTCTGTGCTTCCTTGCACTCCGACATGTTGTACCGTTCTCTGTGCTTCCTTCTTCTACTTCTTATTGGCTGGTTCGGAGCTTGAACCGCCTGTGATTGGGAACACTAGCTTCGTGGCCGAAGGTGACACAGCTTGATCACCTTGCGGAGCCATTATCGTGGTCATGGAAGTGAGTTCACCGGAGGTGGGCGCCAATGTTGGTCACTTGTTCTCAACTACTGTGAATCAAGAACAAGGCAATACAGTTGTTAAATGTTAAGGACCTTTGTCCTTCAAAGCATTATCTCCTTTCGGATATAATGATCTTCAGATGAAGGTCATGAAGAACACGTCTTCATCATTCGTGAAAATGGGGATTTATACACACGAGATGTGATATCTATTCACATATTTATTCCATAATAGACGTATCAATATTATCAAAATTTATATTACATTGGTACGTTCGGCTTGTTTGAAGATGATGACGCGAGAGCGATTACAGTCAGCGTGAACAGTACGGGGGTACTGTTTACCTATTTATAGGCACGAGACACAACCCGAGTAAAAATACATTTATGGCCTTAACATGTACATATGATCCTCATACAAAACAATAGGGACTAACTAGTCATTTCCTCTTCGACTCAACATTATGCTTGACCTTCGTTGTCACCTTAAGCCGAAGCTGTTCACCTTCGGCTTTTCCACACATGTTCGTTGTAGCTTCGGCATTCAATCTTGTCGTTTATAGATAGTATCTCCGTCTTGAGGACCTTCGGCAGAGAAGAAGATCCCCAACATAGCATATCCCGAATTATAAGTGAGTCCAGATGTAAAGATAGAGACAAGTATTCCCATTTGTAGGCGTGGTCGGTTGGACTGATCTCTATCTTTACCTAGCTAATGGGTATGTTAGCTATCTATAACCCAGTCATACCTCCTTGTACTATAAAGGGTGCAATAGCGCCCATCAAGGATAGATCATTTGATCATATTGTATATCAATATACACCACAACACATATGGCATAGGGTATTATCTCGCATTAAAGGCCCGAACATGTATAAATCTTTGAGTCTAGTGTGCACTTATCTTCAATTTTGGGTCTCACAATCTATCCTATAAATTTATTGCCAAATATTACTCGACACACACACATGCACTCTTTAGCAATTACCAACTAGACCAAGCTTCACCTATAGTGACAAACAGCACTGCGCCACCCACACATACACACATATGTATCGGTTGTACATTTCCTTTTCATTTTATTTTAGAATAAAAAATGTACATGTATATCTAGGCTGGCTAAATATGGCACGACCCACTAAAGCAAAACCCTAATTATGAGCTGTGGTGTACCAGCCCGTGGGCCGAGCCGTCAATTCATGACACAACCCATAAATACTTAAGTGTGCTAGACCAACCCATATAAACAGAACAGTAATACAGAGCAATTCATTCAATTAATAAAACAAATCACATCAAATAAAACATAAACATAATTACAGAACATGATTAAAATAAAATCGAACTGTTCTGTGGCTGCCTCGTTAAAAACATTTGGTCGCAAGAAAAAAAAGTGCAATCAACTTAAAAATGTTTAATATTCAATAGGCTTCGAGGGATCATAGTTAAATAGATTGTGACAGGCCAACTGGTAAGCTGAAGTTAACATCCGAGACAGAGTCCACACATTGTGCCGTGCTAGCTCGTAGTCATAATTAATTTGGACTGTGAAGCTTGGATCGTACCTCTAATTTCGTGCTTTTGTTCCAAATGTACGTGTATAATCAGGAAGGGGAAAAGCTACTACTTGTGAATTATTGTACCTGTTCATAATTCTTATTGCCGAGAGGAACGGACGGAGTACACGTTGGAGTTTAGTGGATGAGGCAGCACGGCAGTAGGCTTGACGAACAAGATGAGGAAACACGAGACTGGAACTGAAACCGCTTTTATTCTCTGCCGCGGTTTTCCAAATCAGCTCCTCGTCTGTTTCCAACCGCAAAAATATGCACCTACATCAATGCATCCGCCCATTTGTCTTCAAAAAAAAAAGGTACGATGCTCACGTACACATTTTAAGTCTGAAACATTCATTTCGTATCTATCAGCAGCATCAATTTTGTGAAGAACCCCTTTTACCTTTCTCCTCTAGTGGGAGGGGTTCTTCGTAAAATTAGCTGGTGTCATTAAATGCAAGATAAATATACTAGATTTAAAATATGCACATGAACACCAAATCTCTTTGAACACCATATACGTTCCCTTGTCTTTATTCCATTTCATTTCAAGCCAATCACCCACTTTCTGACGCAAACGACTCCGGCGGCCCCGGCCTTCGGCGCATAAATTGTGTTAGGCCCGCCAATGGCCCACCATCCTCCCTCCTTTTCTGGCTGCCCGCCTGCCTCTTTCAGAAAAAAAAAATATCGGCACCGCTTCCGGTAGGGATTGAAACGGGACAGATATTAAGGGGGTGTTTGGTTTCTAGGAACTAATTTTTAGTCCCTTCATTTTATTTTATTTTAGTCTCTAAATTGCCAAATACGAAAACTAAAACTTTATTTTAGTTTCTGTATTTGATAATTTATGGTCTAAAATAGAATAAAATGGAGGGACTAAAAGTTAGTCCCCAGAAATCAAACACCCTCTAAATATGGGTAATAAAATAACCCGAATTTTTTGATAGAGACATAGATATTTTTGTTATCAAGACAGATTACTACCCAAATAATATACATCTAGATATGAATAGGATACAAAATCATTACTATCCGGTAAATACTTGCAAACCTCGGGTTGAATATGGGTACCGTATGGTCTGGTACCTTGGTGTGGCTTGTTTGGTTCAGCTTTTTTCTGACCAGCTTTTCTGAAAATCTGGCTATGAAGAGAATCTGTCTGTGGGGAAAATCTGAGTATCATTACGATTACGTGTGGAGAAAGATAAAGTTATCCATAGGGCTCAAGATCTAGAAAGTGACGGATTCGTACTATTACAACGACTCAACCGATTATGTGTTTATGTTGATTTTGGATGGTTTTTGCAACAATGAATTTTATAGAAGCTGGCTGAAAAACTGAGCGTTTGGTAATCCGCAACAGCTTTTGGTGGCCAGAAGGTGCCAGAAGCCGAAACAAACAGTCATTCGTAAGCTGGCCTCTATCTTCAAACATACGGGGAGAGAACCAGAGCTCGGGTGATGGGCGATGCGCCAATGCGTGCATGACTTTGTGATTAATAAATGTTTCCATTAAAGGTGAATGGAATATAAAAATTCCCGTGCTGATACGAATTAGTTATAAATTATGTGGCTGTTAATTTGTACGCTAGCTATAATTTATGTGGAAGAGACTGCTTTGGAATACTTGTGGACGTACGCTAGTCAAAGGTTTAAAATGTCAGCTCATTTAGATGGAGGTAAAAAAAGAATCTTTCTCTATTAATACTAGGAGCAAGGAACACTTTAACCTGTTAATTAATACCAACTATCTACTATTTATTGTGGCTTATGCTTAAAAGAGGGTATATGTCGCTGATTTTTTAAAAAAAAATTGTATTGTTTTTATAATGTAACTTTGATTTGTATGATGTCAACTTTATCGATATAATTTTTTATATTTGATATATATATATATACGATTATATATTTATTATTTTATTGGTTTGTTGAATGGTTAGACAACTAATATTATTAGGACGAACTATCCAAAAATATCCATTATCTATCTGAGTAATATCAGATATTTGTTTCTTACCCGTCCGAATTATTACCCGATTTTGTCTTGTATCCGTTCCGAATTTTAGTTACATATACCCGATCCTATATCCGAGATAACAGTATTAGAGTAGGATACAAGATGCTCTAGTATCCGGCTGTATCTGTCACATTTTCATCCTTATTCTCGGGGTCTCATATGCCTGGGCACCGATTTTCAGTCACACAAAGCTGACCGATTACATGGCTAGATGAGAGTATCCATTTTCATAATCAGATTGTGGTTGGCAAGATGAGAGTATACATTTTCATGGCGACCAATTCTTCTTCTTGGCAACCTTATTTTAGAAAGATGCTGTTCACATAAGTTAAATTTGTTTATTTTAGAAGAACCTAGGTACTCGAAATCTCTTGCCACATATTGTTGGTGTAACTAAGGGGTGTTTAATTTCACCCAACTAAAATTTAGTCTATATCACATCGAATCGAATGTTTAAATAATAATTATAATTATTAAATATATTTTAATTATAAAATTAATTACACAGATAAAGACGAAAAGACAAGACAAATTTATTAAATCTAATTAAGCCTATTCACAATTAATATTTAAATATTTAACATGACACAAACTAAACTTTAGTAAATGAAACCAACACCCCTAATATACTTTGTGGTTATTCATTTTTAGTGGGATGCACCGTTCTGTGGTCAGCTTCGAAGCTGACGGACATGTCACTGCCAGACATGAGGCATGTTAAAAGAATTACACCCAAAAGTTTAGTTGTGAGCAAGGTGTAAAGTTGACCAAACAAGGATAACTTATTAGGTCGCATCAAAGTTAACCTGAACATGCCATAGTAATTAATTGGAACATTATTGGGTAAAGAAGCGTGATCAAGGGCACAACTTGCCTTCAACGAGCTCCTGCTCAGTATTTTCCACCTGCTGAGTAATGGGTTCCTCAGTCACTTGCTCGTCTACTTGCAACAATTAAAACAAACATTGGTATAGGAGAAATTAACATCACAACAAACATGAGCACAAACTATATAATATTGATCTATGTGTTGCTACGAGATCGTAGGTTCGAGAACAGCAAAAATCAGAGTTATAGTCAAGGAGACATGATTTTCCAAAGCTTTAGGTGCTTAAATAGTCAATTATATTCTATGATGACTAATATAAATCATGTGAGAAAAATATCACATTTAGGTAGTTAATCAAACTTTAATCTATGTTATTGTCGGAGAGGAAATCTCCGGCCGGGTGGCGAAATGTACCCGCCCTAAATCTTAAGATAAGGAGGGGGCCTAAGCATTTTGCCTGTTGCTAGATGGACCATGAACACAAGAACACGCATGAGTTTAGAGTGGTTCGAGCCGCCGGAGCGTAATACCCTACTCCACTGTGTGCTGTATTGAGCTTGAGAGCTTGTATAAACTTGTGAGTTTGAGAGTCTTAGCGAGTGTGTGTGAGTATCACTACCGGAATCCGGGCCTTTGCCGAGTGCCAGGCTCTTTGTCGAGTGCTTTTTATCGGACACTCGGCAAAGAAGACTTTGCCGAGAGCCGCACTCGGCAAAGTTCTGCGCTCGGTAAAGAACGTATTTACCGAGTGCGGGACACTCGGCACAGCGAAGCACTTGGCAAATAATATTTTGCCGAGCGGCAAACACTCGGCAAAGACGGCGCTCAACAAAGGGCCGTTAGCGGCCGTCTACAGCTGACGGCCGTCAGCCTTTGCCGGGGGCCAAAAGCCGGCACTCGGCAAAGCAGATCCTTTGCCGAGTGCCAATTATATGGCACTCGGCAAAGAGTGTCTTTGCCGTGTGTCATCTCTGGACACTCGGCAAAGTACATTTTTATTTTTTTATTTTAGCCACCAAACTTTTTGTAATAGGTTCCTACACTATGTAGACCTACATGTACCATTTTGGGAGAATTGTAACATTATTTTTAATAGCTAGTAGATTTAGTTCATTTATTTGAATTTCTTCGGAAAATTCATATTTAAACTGCAAGTCACTCGAAACATGGAAAACCGTGCATGCAAAAATGATGCAAATGCTATTTAGCACAAGTTACTACCGATTTCAGGAGCGGACCGGAAACTTCGAGCACCATGTTCACTCAACATGGCTGTGAACTTGCCATCCAGTTGTTTAAAAATTATATAAAACACAAACAAAGTCAAAAAATCATGAAACTTGTCCACGTGTCATGATATCATATGTAGAGGTTGTGATAAAAATTTGAGAATGTTTCGAGAAAGTTGTGACGTACTATGTGTAGAAACCTAGGAGAACTACTTTGAAACTCTATGATTTCATGTGTGGTTCTCCTAGGTTTCTACACATAGTACGTCTCAACTTTCTCGAAACATTCTCCAATTTTTATCACAGCCTCTACATATGATATCATGACACGTGGACAAGTTTCATGATTTTTTGACTTTGTTTGTGTTTTATACAATTTTTAAACAACTGGATGGCAAGTTCACGGCCATGTTGAGTGAGCATGGTGCTCGAAGTTTCCGGTGCGCTCCTGAAATCCATCGTAAGTTGTGCTAAATAGCATGTGTCTCATTTTTGCATGCACGGTTTTCCAAGTTTCGAGTAACTTGCAGTTCAAATATGAATTTTCCGAAGAAATTCAAATAAACGAACTAAATTTACTAGCTATTGAAAACAATGTTATAATTGTCCCAAAATAGTACATGTAGGTATACATAGTGTAGGAACATAGCACAAAAAGTTTGGTTGAAAAAAAAGAAAAAATTAAAATGTACTTTGCCGAGTGTCTAGAAAAGACACTCGGCAAAGCATTCTTTGCCGAGTGTTAGACATGAGACACTCGGCAAAGATTATTTAAAAATATTAAAACTGTCTTTGCCTGTCTTCGCCGAGTGTTTGTCAGCTGGCACTCGGCAAAGCCGTCTTTGCCCAGTGCTAGATCAGGGACACTCGGCAAAGTATGTTTTAAATTAAAAAAATCTTTGCCGAGTGCCCGATCGTGGCACTCGGCAAAGAAGGCTTATGTAGCCGCCGCAGCCGCGCCGCGCCCTTTCACTCTCACTCGCACTCTATTCTCTCACACCGCTGCTGCCATGCTCTGTCCGTCGCCGCGCTCTCACTGCCGTCGCGCCCTCTCCTCCGCCGCGCCAACACCACTGCCGCCCCTTCCCCGCGGCGGTTCCCCACACCGCCGCCACCCCTTCCCCGTGGCAGTTCCCTGCACCGCTGCCGCCCCTTCCACGCGGCAGGTCCCCACACCGCCGCTGCGCCCTCCCAGCCACCGGCCACCACTCCCTTCTCCGGTCGCCGGCCACCTTCCCCATCCATCGTCGGCTCACTCCATTGTTAAGGTTTGTGTTTGTAAGTCTTTAATTATGGTATGAATTATTCACGATCACCATTGTTACTATAGTAAAATGTAGTGATAAGATTGTTTAATGCAAAGCCTATCTCATGCTTGAGCGGTAGTTTTAGGGCATTATAGTGAATTTGCTATGTTTAGTAAAATACTTCTATATATTGTGATGGTGGATATGGATGCCACTTAGATGTGACTTGCATCCATCGTATCGTTTGTATATGTGCGTGTTAGCCATCGTGCTGTTAGATCTATTTGCAGGTTTTGGAAACCTCCCCGTACAGGGGAAGTGCTGCCGATTTTTTTGACATGCTTGTTTATTTTTTGTGGAGGTTTTCCTAGCCATTGCGAGTCTTCCTGCACCGCGACGCGTCGCCACTACACCGACCCGCCACCCTCGCCCTAGGTACAACTTCTATTCCCGCAGCATGCTCATAGATTATATACATGTTTATATTAAACTATATACATGATTGCCGGCCATCGTGCCGTTGAATTATGCGTGGATATCAGCCATCGTGCTGATAGTTTTATTTGTAGGATTTCGAAACCTCCCCGTGCAGGGGAGGTGCTGCCGAAATTTTCTTTTGCCGAAATTTTCTTTTGCTAGTAGTGTATACTTTAGGTGAATTTCTTCTTACTGTATGCATGTCAGCCACGCGCTGTTAGTTTTATTTGCAGGTTTTAAAAATCTCAACATACAGGGGAGGTGTTGTTGGTTTTTTTTTGTATTAACAGACTTGTGTTTCTTTTCTACAGAGAAGATACTTGTCTTCCTAGCCGCTGCGGGTCTGCCTACACCGCGTCGCGTCGCCACTGCACCGACCCGCCACAGCCCCACTAGCCTGACTCCACCGCCAACCTAGGTATAACCTCTATTTCCGCATCATGGTCATAGATTACGTAATCCAGTTAGGCGTCTCCCGTTCGAAAGAGATACAGTGTAGATATGCAGATCTTTGCATATCTACAAATGTATCAGTTTCGAATTGTCCACGTTTTTTGGACAGCCCGCGGTTGCGTAGATGGTGTTAGTTTCATGCTCTACTCCGGTCCGAGATAGAGTTTCGGCGTCACCTCCCTGTTGTTCTCCGGACAGTACACTCTCCCTGCCAGGACGTGTATCCGGAGAACAGCGGGGAGGTGCTGCGGAAATTCTATCTCGAATCGGAGTAGAGCATGGAAACTAACTCCATCTACGCAACCACGGGTGGGATTAGGACCTATCCTCACCTATTAGAAGGTAGGAACGTAGTGTACATGCATTACATGTCTATATTAAACTATGCTCGGTTATATATGTTAGAGGATGGAGGACCGTGAGTGGATGTACACGGCCGCGTAGGATGTAATGATGTCACCCCTGAATGGATTGGGAAGACCGATGCTTTCGTGGAACGGGCATTTGGCGAAGCTGCTAAAGGAGCGAGTCTAGTCCCTTGTCCGTGCGCAAATGTGCCAACAGGAAAAGGAAAACAAAGAAGGCCATGGTAGAACATATTTGGAAGAATGGATTTATGCCGGACTATACGCGATGGATCTTCCATGGTGAAGCGCATCGCACAAGAGAGGAGGTGGTGAGACAACGAGTCGAGGATTACGATGCTGATGCCGGGGTAGCGGACATGTTGAACGACTATCATGAGGCACAGTTCGCCGAAGGACGTACGGAGGACGAGCCAGAGGCGACCGCAAAGGCATTCTACGACATGTTTGACGTGGCACAGAAACCCCTTCACGGCAAGACAAAGGTTTCTCAACTGGATGCCATTGGGCGTATAATGGCGTTCAAGTCGCAGTACACCATGAGTCGAGACGCCTTCAATGGTTTGTTGACAGTTATTGGCAGCCTGCTTCCGGAGGATCACGTTCTGCCAAAGAGCATGTACGAGGCCCAGAAACTCTTTCGTGCACTCAAGATGACGTATGAGCAGATACATGCTTGTCCGAAGGGCTGCGTCTTATTTAGGAAAGAACACACTAAGGCAAAGTACTGTCCGAAGTGTAAATCGTCTAGGTTCATGGAGGTAGACTCTGGTGATGGACAGAAGAGGCAGCTCGACATCCCCGTGACAATCGTACGCCACCTTCCGTTCATACTAAGGATCCAGCGTCTATACATGACAGAGGAATCCGCGAAACAGATGACATGGCACAAAAAAGGCAAACGATACAATCCTGACAAAATGGTTGATAGTGATGATGACACTTATGATCCGGCTAACCCGGACACATATGAAGATTATTTTTAATCGATGTAATGCTATATTTCATTTATTTTGCATATGTTTCTAAATACATATTTTTTTATCTGTGCTTAATTGCTTACTCTTAATTGCAGGTTGTTGGACAAAGATGGTGGGCGGTGGGATGAGGACGAGGAGGGGGAGGGGGGAGGGGGAGGAGGAGCACCCGTAGGACAGAGGAGGAGGCGCAGCAGGACGACGCCGTACAGCAGCAGGTGGAGCAGCAAGCCGCTGTTGATGCGGCGCAGTAGGATGACGACGATGCGGCGCAGCAGGACGACGACGATGACGCCTCTCAGCAGGATGTCTCTGGTTCTGGCTCCTCAGGTTCAAGGAACGTCTACTTGCGAGGTCCCGCGAGTCTTCCTCAGCGACCCATACTTCATGACAGACGTCCGCTGATACGACCCGATGGGGAGAGGTAGGTAACTTTAGATGTTGTTGCTGCTTTTTCATATTATATGTTCAAATTAATAATAGAAACTAATACTTTATCTTAATCACTTGGACAGGTCTTGGATGGTTTTGGAGAGTGCAGGGGGTCACGGCCGCCTCCCCAATGGCATCCTCGGCCTTCTATGCAGGGAACACTTCCCTGGACTTGTCGAGTACGCCGGAATGACGGGCCCAGCCTACACCTTCGACCACTACGCCGTCGCCCCCGATGCGGTAGATCGGGACGGTAGGGAATTCAACAACAAGGCGGAGCGGGTGAAGCAAGAGCTATGGGTAAGTCTTCCTCGCGCTATATTATTTAATAAGTCGCATTTGTTGCATATTCTTGAAATAATGTATGGATACATCGTCTTTGTATGTAGGATTTCTTCAGATGCGAGGCTGGATACGAGGCCAGGGCGGATGTGGTGGCTACCACGAGCTGTAAGAAGCTCGTCGTGGACATGCACTACGAGGCGCGCATCCAGGCCATCGTCACTTACCACGGCTCCGTCCTTGGGGAGAAGGTGAGCAAGAAGGATGCCCGAACCATGTCGTTGACTCCGGACCAGTACTTGCAGGTAAATACAAAACTTTATTATTGGTACTAAATATGCTTAATTTTATCTTCTGATATGCCCTGTACTTGTTTTTTTAGATGATTCCTTATTGGTGCGCCACGGATCCTGAGTGTTGGGAGCAGATGGTGCAGAGGTGGTGCTTGGCTGAGTGGGACGAGGCGCACAACGCTAGCCGGGAACCTCGTTTGATGATGCAAGGTCCCTCCCACCATCAAGGCAGCCGCAGCCTGGGCAAATACGCGGAAGCATGGGTACGCGCTCTTTTTTATTTAGGTATATAACTTTCGATTAGACATGATTTCTAACCATCTCGTTGGTTTTCTCGCAGTCGGCGTCACATGGTGGCCAGCCTTGCTCCATCTTCTCGACATATGCTATGGCCCACAAGGGGAAGGCGACGTCCGACGTCACCTACAACCCGGATGATGGGCCCGAGGCGTACACCAACCCCGCCGTCCACAACCACCTCACTGAGTACACCGCCGTGGCCAAGGAGGTCCATGGGCCAGATTACAATTCGAGGATCGAGGACATCGACAGAGATGTCCTCATGAGGGTAGGAGGAGGCAAGAGGCATGGGCGGTACTGGATTGCCGACGGGGTAATCGACTCGTCCTCCACTCCCACTCTATCTCAGGTGCGAGCAAGGAGCACGAGCGCGAGCCCAGCCATACGACCTCGGCAGGACAGCTCACAGCATCGTATCCAACAACTCCAGGTTATTCCTTATCTATTCATCATTCATTGATTATTATATATCTTCTCTTTGCATTATCGTAACATTAGGGCGAAATATTATAGAATCAGCTAGATGATGAGAGGAGGCAACGTGAGGAGCTGGAGAAGAGGATGGCAGAGATGTTCGCGTACATGCAGAGCCTTGGCGCCGCACAGGGTCATGCTCCACCACCTCCGTTGTTCCTTGCAGCTGATCCTGCTGAGTTCACTACTCCTGTGAGTATCAAAATTTTAGTACTGCATGACATATATTCATATGTTCTCACACATGCAATCTCTTCTCTGTGCAGGGTCAATCAGCGGCGTCGAACAACCCTCACGCTTCGTCCAGCCCTTTGCCGAACCAGTCTAGCCGCCCACCTCGTTGATGACTTGTTTTGTGATGATCCAGACTTATATTTGTGAGTGTTGGTGATGTTAGTTATACTTGGTCTTGTGAGATACTTAGTGAGACTTATGTGCTGTGAAACCTGATTTATGTGGTGATATTTGTGATATATATGGTGTTGATGATAAATGTGTTGATTCTGTGATGCGAATGATATATAATGTGATGTGAATGATATATATCTTTTGTTTGTTTGGATGGAATAGCAAAAACAAATAAAAAAAAGGACTTCCTGGTCACTTTGCCGAGTGTTATGACCATGGCACTCGGCAAAGAAGGCACACCTGGGAATCGGTAAAGCCTTCTTTGCTGAGTGCTGTGGTCAAGGCTCTCGGCAAAGAAGCTACCTTTGCCAAGTGCCGCCCAGTGCACTCGGCAAAGGTACTAGCAAAGGTGCCCACTGGAGCCTTCTTTGCCGAGAGCCCGTCCACTAGACACTCGGCAAAGAAGCCCTCTTTGCCGAGTGCCTACGAGAGCTCTCGGCAAAGGGACTGGCGGATGGGCCCACTGGAGCCGTCTTTGCCGAGAGCCAAGATAGCAGACACTCGGTAAAATTGGCTTCTTTGCCGAGTGCCAATGAAGACACTCGGTAAAGGATCCGTCACCGTCACTTGGCGCCGTGACGGCGACTTTTCTTTGCCGAGTACCAAATGGCACTCGGCAAAGTCTTTGCCGAGTGTCCGATAAAAGGTACTCGGCAAAGAGGCCATTGCCAATGTACAATTCGCCGAGCGTTCATTGCCGAGTGTTACACTCGGCAAAGTTTTTGTCGAGTGTTTTCTAGGTTTTGCCGAGTGCCTTAGGCACTCGGCAAAGGAGCTGTGTCCGGTAGCGTATGAATGAGCGTGCCTTGTAACGTAGTGTGCCCTCCCTTTTATAGTTCAAGGGGGCACATACAAGGATAATGAGCCCCGACATGTGGGCCCAGGGACAAATGGAGGGAAGGAACTACTGCCTGCCATGCCAGGGTGATCTCTGAGCGCCATAATATCCATACTGTATATAGTATTGATATCTCGTGGCGATGTCCTTGGTAATTATGAGTGCAGCGCATGCGGCAGCACAGGCATACCGTCTGCTAGAGGAATAGACAGGCATGCCACCTGCCATTGGAATGGACAGGTCTCATTAAATGCTGAGGCGGCATACTGCTTGGTAGTAGAGTGGACAGGTCGCCGCCCGACAGCAGAGTGGGCAGGCCTCATTAAATGCCGAGGCGGCACATCGCTTGTCAGGCGGCGCGCCTTATCCGCAATAAATGCAGGGGCCACGCAACCCGGAGGCCTTACGTCAGGCTCCGCCCGCTGGCTTACGTCATGTGCGGTAGGCCACGTGGCAGCATCGGGTCTCCGCCTGGGTAGGGAGCAGTAGCGTTATGCAGATAGGTCCGCACCAGGCTGGGCCTGGACACGTGTTGGCATCAGACCCCTGCCTGAGCAAGGCCCAGGTATTCTCTGTCCTAGAGTCCCGGGACCCGGCTGTGGGCAGCCCGGATCCCACAAAGAGGGGTTTGGGTCGCGCCCGTGGGGGTCCCAGACCCTACCCAGAGGTCTGGTCTACATGTACAGGGTCCAGCTCTTTCCCATGGGGGTCCAGACCCACTGTTAATATCTTGGAGTATATCGTCTTCCCTGGCCACGTGGCGGCTCCGGACCTGCCCACGTGGTGGGGTCGAGCGCTGTTGACCACGTGACTAGAGGTAGCCTCCGCGGGTATAGTGTATTCATACTGTAGCAAGGGGTATCCCTGTTTCAGGGTACCGACAGTGGCCCCTGGGCCCACCTCAGGGGAGGATGCGAGCCTGCAGGTTGGGCCAAAACTTGTACCTTGCGTCAGTATGACATGACCAGTGACTGGGGCGCCACCTCATTGTGTGCCGCATTAACTCGGCGCGCACACGCTGTCAGTCTGCCATCGGTCACATCAACTGTCGTGACTGTCCTCGCGGCTGACTGATGTGTGGCCCCACGCATGGTGGTTTTGTCGGGCCGCGCGCGGGGCGCCTCATTGCTGCCGCCTAGGTTAAAAATATTCCCTCGCAGCGGCCCCGAGGCAGCGCACGATCATGCGTGGTGGTTCGCTCCTCGTGTGGTGGTTCGACTTTTTTGCATTCGGAGACCGGCGCACCAGCTGCATGACTTGTGGGCCCGGGCCCTCATGTCAGCGACTAGGTCGCTTGGGCGCTAGGTGCGCGTCGGACGGAATTTCCCTGGGCGCGAGCGGGGGAGTCTTCCTTGAAAAGGGATTCTCCCCGCGTGCAGCAGTTACGCTTTCGCATTCTCTCCAACTGCTGCGCCCTTTCGCCTTCGAGCCTTCTGCGCCCCATTGCATTCGCGCTCTTCAGCTCTCCACCGCCACAGTCGCCATGGCCACGCTGGTTCGTCCCGAGCATTACCAGTCCGAGGTGGCACTCAACCTGGTACGCAACCTGCTCAGATGGAGCGCACCAGCGTTCGCTGGGAGGATCCGCGCTGGCGCCAATCCCCTCGGTGATCTCGCCGCTGGGGAGTTCATGCTCTTCATCTCTTACCTCTCCTGCGGGTTGGCACTGCCAATCTTGCCCTTCTTTCTGCTGCTGTTGGAGGAGCTCGGCCTCCAGCTTCAGCACCTCACCCCCCACTCTATCCTCTAGGTGGCCATCTTCGCCCACCTTTGCGAGATGTTCGTGGGGGTGGCGCCCTGCACCGCCCTCTTTCGCCATTTCTTTGTGCTGGTGAGGTCGGGGAAGGCGAAGGACCACCTCGGCGCCTACTACTTCCAAATAAAGGCGGATTCGGCCGGCTCTTACATCTCTTCCCTCGGTGTCATGAGGTGGGAAAACTGGCGCGCCGACTGCATGATCGCTAGCACGGAGGCCAATGACCGCCTACGCTGCCGAGCGACGGGCCACGGCTCGATCGGAAGCAATGGAGGTCCAAGCCATCGCTGGCACCGGAGTTCGAGCCCATACTGGACCGGATCAAGAGCCTGGCAAACGGTGGCCTGACATCGATGCACGTGGTCGGCGACTTCTTGAAGTGCCGGATTGCGCCGCTGTAGAAGAGAGCGCATATGTGTGGCTGGTTCACCGGTCCAAACGACATTGGCCGGATCCAGCGTGGGCCAGGGACCGACCTATCCTGGGACGAGCTGGAAGTCCTGGTGAAGGGGATCATATGTGAGTCCTTCATCCCTGAGACCCTAATCCCTCCTAGGGCATCCCTTCGCTCTATGACGACGCAGGGTTAAGGGCGGTGATCTTGGACTGGCTGTCGACCCTCGACGAGAGCGGCGTGGCGGTTTCCCATACCGGTGGCCGGGACCCCCACCGCGGGATCCAGATCCCCGGTGTACTGGCTAGAGGTTCCTAGCCCGCCGGTGCGAGTTCCAGAGTTCCCCCCGTGGCCCCCAGCCCCTTGGACAAAGGCAAAGGGCTGCGAGCAGCTCCTCCACCCTGGGTGGCCTCGGGGGGTCGGAGGAAGAGAGGCGACGCCAGCTGCGCCACGTGGACGGGTCGTTTAAAACGGACTCGCCCATTGATTCAGACCAGCACCAGAAGCGCCAGAGGACTGCTGGCGGGGCTGAGGAAATCGGCCCCTAGGCCTAGGGCGCGCAGAGGAGCGTCAGTCCTTCGCCACCGCCACCATCAGATCCGCCGCCACCGCCACCACCACCACCATCGGTCCCGCCACCACCACCTAGGGGTGATCTCCCCCAGGGGTGCCAGCAGCAACAGCAGCAGCAACAGCAGCGTACGTCTCGCTTCCAGGGCCGCTGGAAGGTCCAGGGCCCGAAGTAAGTGTAGCTCCACCCTTGTTTCTGCGAGTGTAATTATTATGCCGATGGGTCTTATCCCATCCTTGTCTGCCAGGGCCTCCTCCCCCTCTGCCTCCAAGGCCGTGCCCGCAAGCGGGTCAGGCGTCCAGCAGCAGGCATCGCCGGACTCCCATGCTCCAGCTGGAGGTTCGGCAGCAGCGGAACCACCAACGGCCAGCAATGCCACAGCGGCGGAGGGGGTCCCCTCTACTTCGTCGGCAGCGGTAGGAGAGGCCCTAGCTGCGTCCGCCCCAGTCATCAAGGTCGAGCGGGGGGCGCGTCCAGCTCCGTCCCGCTGCCCACTCCAAAGGAGATGGAGGTGATCTTTGGGCGGTAGCTCCGGTCCGGCGCCGAGCCAGAAGCGGCGCCGATTCCCCTTCCCCGGGTGCTGTCTCGAGCGCATTAGGCCCTTCAAGAGATCGAGGCAGTGATCCGGCGGGAGTGGGAGGCGTTGGAGGCCAAACACCAGCGCCTCAGCGACTGACGTACCCAACTGGAGGAGCGCACTAAGACGGCGTCCCGCCAGTTCGCCTTCGAGTGGTCCGAGCTGGTGCGGGACCGCCAAGACTACAAGAAGGACCTCCAGAGGGTGTTCGCCCGGGAGCTGGAGGTGACTCGAAAGGAGAAGAAGCTAGCCAAGAAGGAGGAGCACTTGAACCAGAGGAAGGAGGTCGTCACCGAGCTGAGTACTAAGCTGAGCGCTATGAACGCAATTTTAGAGGAGCAGCAGACTCAGTAGACCACAGCTGTGGAGAGCCTGCAAAGGTTGCAGTGGGATCTCGATGGCAAGGCCCGCGACGCCGCCCTCGCGGAGGAGAAGCTAAAAGCAAGAGGAGAATCCTTGGACAGGCGGGAGGCGGACCTCACCGGGCAGGTGGCGGCCCTCACCAGGCGGGAGGCAGACTTCGCCTTCAAGGACGAAATGGTCGTAGGGTGGGAGAAGTTGCTGGTCGAGCACAAGCTCGAGGCTGAGGCGAAGGAGCAGGCGCTGGAGGAGAAGGAGCAGGCGTTGGAGGAGCGGATCTGCCCGTTCCAGGCGGCGCAGGCAGCACCGGGCCCCCAGGCGGTGGAGGCAATGAAGAAGACGCTTGAAGACCATCGCGCGGAACACCGCGCTGGGGTCCAGCGCATCGCCGCATGGGCCAGCGAGGCGAGCACGACCCTGGTTACCGCTGGGGGTGAGCCCCATCCCGGTGTCGGGGCCACCGGTGACCATCTCTGACGCGCTCTCGGTGTTGGACTCCGCCGCAGACCGCCTCTATCGCCTGGACCAGATTCTGGGCGCCCGCCTGGAGGCCGAAGGCAGCAGGCTCTGCTAGGCGGTGATAGAATATATCCTGACATGCTTCCGGAGCCACGACCCGGCCATCTCCTTGGAGCCGGTGCTCGCAGGTCCGGTTTCCGACATCGAAGACGTCGCTCGGGAGGCCATACAAGATGCTGTGGAACAGGTGGCCGAATGTTTCCAGCGGGATCCTGCGGTGATGAGTAGGCAGATCTGCAGAGAGAATGCAAGGCTCCCGCTGGGAAGCGGCTAGTAATATTTTTTGGTTCTGTAAGATACTTTTAGGTACTACTTATCTACCAATGATAGAACTTATCTGTATGTTGCTTGTCTTTGCTATGTGCGCCGTTACCAACTCCCTGGTACTTGGCCCCCCTGGGATGCAGGCTCGACGTGTTGAGGCTAGATGCCAGTGTACCTAGAAGAGAATTGGTTACCTGGCCCGCCTGGGATGCAGGCTCGACGTGTCGAGGCTGGGTGCCAGTATACTTAAGAAAGAATTAGTGACCTAGACCCTAGAAGGTTGTCTCGACTGGGACCCGGACCTGCACACAGCCTTGGCTGGAAAGTGTTAGTAGAGCACCCGTAGGACCCACTAACTGGTATCGTTTATCCTTTGATTAATGCCACGGGACCTGCAAGACTTAGGCTGGAAAGCCAATCCGGGTGTCCGGACCCCCAGGACCGCAGCTCCAAATACTAGGACACCCGTCACAGAGTGGTGGAGCGTGTAGGCTTAGGGTATGGGACCAGGCTAAGCGGCTACACAGCTCCGGACCACCCCAGGAGACGTAAGTCCATTCTCTAGGACCAGCCCCTAGGTTGTCAGACCCACAGGACTATAGTTCCAAATACTAGGGTACCCGCCACAGAGTGGTGGAGCGTGTAGGCTTAGGGTACGGAACTAAGCTAAGCGGCTACACGGCTCCGGACCACCCCAGGAGACAAGTACCCGTTCTCTAGAACTGGCCCCCAGGCTGCCGGGGCCCCCTACCGAGGGGTCCCAAACTACAAGCCTGGCTACTTAATTCGAATGTCATTATACCAGCATAGGTGGGTACGGAGATGCTCTATGTTCCAAGGATTGGGAAGAGGCTCTCCTTCAGTTGTAGCAAGGCGGACACACCCGGGTCGGCATATTTCCGTCACCTTGAAGGGTCCTTCCCAACTGGGGGAGAGTTTGTGGAGCCCTTCGCGGTTCAGTACTCGCCTTAGGACCAGGTCCCTGACCCGGAGTTCCCTACTATGCATGAAGCATTGGTGGTAGCGCCGGAGCGCTTGGTTGTATCGTGCATTTCAGATCGCCGCTTGCCATCTGCGCTCGTCGATGAAGTCCACGTCCTCATGCCGTAGTTTTTCCTGCATAGACTCATCGAAAACCTGGACCCGTGGGGAGCCCATGATGATTTCTGGGGAAGGCAGGCTTCGGCCCCGTAGACCAGGAAGAACGTGGTCTCCTCGGTAGCTCGGCTAGGTGTGGTCCGGTTCCCCCACAGAACAGACAGAAGCTCACTAACCCAATTTGCACCGTGCTTTTTCAAGCAGTCGTAGGTGCGTGTCTTGAGTCCCCTGAGGATCTTTGCATTTGCCCTCTCCACTTGGTCGTTGCTCCTGGGATGAGCCACAGACGCATAGCAGAGCTGGGTGCCGATGCCCTCGCAATACTCCTGGAAAAGCAAACTTGTAAACTAGGTCCCATTGTCCGTAATGATATGGCTTGGGACCCCGAATCTATAGACAATCGACTTAAGGAAAGCGACGGCTGCACCCTGGGTGATGTTGACCACAGGGGTGGCCTCTGACCACTTGGTGAACTTGTCGATGGCGACGAAGAGGAAACGATACCCACCGACGGCCCTGGGAAACGATCCCAGGATATCCACCCCCATACAGCGAATGGCCAGGAGGGCGGAATCATCTGCAGGGCCTAAGCTGGTGTGTGTATTTGCTTTGCATGGAATTGGCACGCCTTGCAGGACTTTACCATCTCAGTTGCATCCTAGAGGGCGGTTGGCTAGTAAAAGCCATGCCGGAAGGCCTTACCGACCAGCATGTGGGATGATGAGTGACTTCCGCA
The DNA here is from genome assembly GCA_029449295.1 of Zea luxurians. Lineage (NCBI taxonomy): Eukaryota > Viridiplantae > Streptophyta > Magnoliopsida > Poales > Poaceae > Zea > Zea luxurians. The sequence continues at coordinate 6,015,678 of JAOPSE010000010.1, read as the reverse complement.
CTCTCCTCCATGGATCTTCATGAGCAATTCATGGCCCTCCTCCTAGGTAATGCACCGCATTAGAATGTCGTTGGCGCCGCAGCGGTAGGGATCCCCTTCCACCACTGTGTAGCGTTTAGCCAACCGCACTATGCGTTCTGCGGATACATGGTCTTCATGTAGGATGTTTTCCTTTAGGTAGTCCCAGATCTTGGAGACCCATGCATCGGGACCACTCTGAGATACTGGCTATGGCATTAAGGGGTAGGCAGGACCCCCTGTTGCACAAACAACCTTCGGTGGGTTCTGTAGATGTAACGCCACCGGGACCGCCAGCTTCGAGGTGCTGGGCTCGCCCCCTTCACCTAGTTTAGCAGGCTGGGCGGTGGGTCTTAGCAGCCGTCTTTCAAAGATGCCCTCGGGCAAGGGTGCCCAAGTTGATGCCCTCATGGAGAGATCATCTGCCGCCGAGTTGTCAGCCCGAGGAACATGTTGTAGTTCCAAGGCTGTGAAGTTCTTCTCTAGCTTCCTTACGTGGAGGAGGTAAGCTGCAAGCCTGGGCTCATTGCAGATACATTCCCCACGGACTTGCTTGATGATCAGCTAGGAGTCCCCCTTCACGAGGAGCTGGCGGATCCCTAGGGATAGGGCTGCAGACAAGCCGAAGATAAGTGCCTCGTACTCTGCCATGTTGTTGGTGGCCTTGAACTCAAGGTGCACCATGTACTTCACTTGATCTTCGCTTGGGTCGATGAGGACCACTCCGGCTCCGCCACCTTGCTGACGAGCGGACTCGTCGAAGAAGAGCGTCCAGTGGGGCTCGGTGAAGATCGGACCCTAGGCTCCGCTGGCGTGGGGTATGAGTCGGGATCCTAACCCCCAGGGGCGCTCGGGGGAGGCATCCACTCCACGATGAAGTCAGCCAGGACCTGGCACTTGATGGCATGGCAAGGCTAGAAGTCCAGCTGGAACTCAGTGAGCTCTACTGTCCACTTGGCGATGTTGCCTGTGGCGTTAGAGTTGTGGAGGATGGTCCTTAACAGAAAGGAGGTCACCACCACAACCCTGTGTGCCTGAAAATAGTGGCGCAGCTTCCTTGACGCAACAAGTACAACATAGAGGAGCTTGTGCGTCTCAAGGTACCTGGTCTTCACCTCATGGAGCACCTCGCTGACGTAGTAGACCGGCTTCTGAATGGTCTAAACCCCTATGGCTAGTCCCGGGCCCTCAGGTTCCTGGCCTTCTTATGTCGTCCTTTCGACAACCAGCACCATGCTCACCGCCTCAGCAGCCGCCGCGATGTACAAGTACAGCGACTCCCCTGGCTCGGGAGCTACCAGTATCGGCAGGGACACAAGGTGCTGCTTCAACTCTTGAAAGGCTTGCTCAGCCTCTTCGGTCCAAGAGAATGGACCGGATTTCCCCAGAAGCTTGAAGAAGGGTAGCGCCCTCTCAGCCAGCCTTGAAATGAAGCGGCTAAGGGCGGCTAACGACTCCGTAAGCTTCTGGACATCCTTGATTCGAGCCGGCGGTCTCATCGCCTCAATTTTCCTAATTTTCTCTGGGTTTGCTTCAATGCCCCGGTGTGAAACCAGGAACCCCAGAAATTTCCATGCGGAGACCCCAAAGACACACTTGTCCGGGTTCAGCTTTATGCGGGTTGCCCACAACTTGTCGAAGACCAGGGTTAAGTCTTCCACTAGGGTTGACCTTGCCTTTGTCTTGACTACGATGTCGTCGACATACACCTCCACTTTGTCCCTGATGAGGTCCCCGAAAGTCTTACTCATCGCCCGCACAAATGTTGGCAAGGCGTTTTTTAGACTGTAAGGCATAACAACATAGCAGTAAAGACCATCCACTGTTACAGAAGCGGTATGCTTCCTATCTTCCCTAGACATCTGGATTTGATGCAAACCAGAGTAAGCATCTAAGAAGGACAACAGGTCGCACCTGGAGGTAGAATCCACGATCTTATCTATGCGTGGAAGTGGATACGGGTCCTTGGGACAGGCCTTATTCAGGCTGGTGTAGTCGATGTACATTCGAAGCTTCCCGTTCGCCTTGGGGACGATGACCGGGTTGGCTAGCCACACTGGGTGATGAACCTCTTCGATAAATCCAGCGTCAAGCAGCTTTCGGACCTCCTTGCGGATAAAGTCCTGCCGCTCAACGGACTATCTGCAATGCTTCTGACTCACCGATCTGGCGTCAGGGTTGATCTTCAGATGGTGCTCGATCACCTCCCTAGGGATCCCAGGCATCTGCGACGGCTCCCATGTGAACACGTCGGCATTTTCCTGGAGGAAGGCGATGAGCGCGAGTTCCTATTTTTCGTCCAGATCACCCGCAATGCGAGTGGTCTGGGAGGAATCTGCGGTGAGCCGGACGGCCTTGACGGGGACGTCGTCCCCCCCGGATGGCCGCACCTTTGGCAGCTTGGACGATGCCTTGGTGCCGGAGGTCGAGGGGTCCCTTCCTCCATCGTCGGGGCGTGCAGCTTCTCGATAGCCGCTACTGCAGCGACGCGGTCGCCCCACACGGTGAGGACCCCGGCAAGGGACGACATCTAGAGGACCAAATACCCATAATGGGCAATGGCCATGAACCGGTACAGGGCTGGCCTACCAATGATGGCGTTGAAGGGGAGGTTAACCTCCGCAACATCAAACTAGACATTCTTCGTGCGGAAGTTTTCCTCCGTCCCGAATGTAACCGGGAGCGTGATGCTCCCAAGGGGATACACCAGCTGTGGGCCCCACCCTAGAGAATGGGCGAGAGGGTCCCAGTCGGGACCCCAGGATCTGTAGCTGCTTGAATGCAGCATGGATGATGACGTTGAGGCCGGCCCCACCGTCGATTAGCACATGGTGCAGCCGCAGGTTGGTGATGATAGGGGCGGTAATGAGTGGTAGTATACCAGCCCTTGCCATGTTGCCGGGGCAGTCGGATGCCCCGAAGGAGATGGTGGTGCTCCTCCATCGCTGATGTGGAGCAGTCTTCGGGACCCTTGGGGTCGCCGACAGGACCTCGCGGCGCCGGGACTTGACGTTCCTGCGGGAGGTGAGCTCCCAGCTTCCGCCATACATGACGTACAACTTCTTGCTGCGGTCACTCTCGCCACCGGAGTCGGAGTCTCCGGTGAAGACGTCCTTGAGTGTAAAGCCCAAAAATTTGTATCAAAAAAATGATATAAATAAATATAATTATGTTAGTGTGTTGGCAATGTACTAAAATTCTCCAACGATTTTGAATTGAAATACCCTATAATAAGAGGTTCGTTGTGAGGAAGCTACAACCCCTAAAATAAACATGTTTTCTAACCATCATTAAGTAAAAGGATTCTATTTAGTTATCTATTTGTTGAATTCTATAATTAAGTTGACACATCTCCAAAAATAAAGATTAAATATTTATATATTCTAAAATAAGCAACGAATATTATTAATCGTTAATCTTGGCACACATTCAAAGTACTACTTATCTAAAAGGGAATAATATGGGATTATATCATTAGGCTAAGTAAATAATGGATATATACAATAAAATAAACCTTGTATAACAAGTTGGAGTTTTTTTAGCACTTAAATACACTTTAAAATTTGAACTCCGTTTGAAGTTAATTCAAAATTTGAATTTGAATCTAATTTGTGATTAGGGAAGGAAACAGAAAAGAAAATATAGAGACAAACTGTTTACTTGGGCCGAATCCCATAAATACTGGCCCATTTAGCTTCCGCCGCCGCACAAACAGCCCCCGTGCGCGTTCTGGTGCAGCGTCTGGCGGGTGGGCGTCCGTCCACTAGCTGACTCGTGGGGCCCAATGTCGGATGCGTCTTCTACCTGCGTTGGACTCTGGTGCCATAATTGCTTGACCTGTGCGCATCCCCACTACCGCCCTGAAGTCCTGAACCAATCACGGCCAAATCACAAACTGCACACCCCCTATGTGAGCCCAGGTTGCCGAATCAAAGTTGCCTCTTACGAAGCTTTGCCGCACGGGAACCAGATCACCGATATTGGCGCTGAAAATTGGGAGCCTGGCCAACAGAAAACCTCTCCACCAATGTCGCCATGATTCTCGGCCATGCAAAGTGCACGGGGCCTCCTCGACCAAACTCCATGGCGGACTCCACCCTTGCCTCTATAAAACCGGGAGCCATTGATCCAATCGTCCATGCGCGAGCAAAACAAGAGATGGGTAGCAGAGAGAGGCCGAAAGAGAGTTGTGAGCGCTGTCCGCACTGTCTGTGGAGGCATCCACCGTCACCGAGCTCGGGAGCCCCTGCTCGAGCTCTTGTTCGCCGGCCGCTGTTCACCCACAATTCCCAGGTGCATCCGGCGCTGGTGATACTAATCCAAAAATCCAGGCACCATAAACGGAAACCGAGTGACGAGAAGCAAGCACGAGCGCCATCGTGGCGATTTGCTTCATGTGCTGACGGCTCGGAGTTTGTCTAGTGCAGTTCGGACGCATATCATCGGGGTGCTACTGGTGTGGTCACAAGTGCACGCCGCGCGCCCTCTTCGCTTTGGTAGGCAGCGTAGGTGGCCGGAGTGTGGCCAGCTTCTCGCCGGAGCTCAAGGTTTGTCGCCGGGACTAGGATGGTCGCGACCTCATCATCGATAAGTAAGTCTCCCATGGGGTTGTCGCTTTCTCTGTCCCCTTTTCGTATGGCTGCAGGATTCGCGTGGTGGTTGTGGCCGGTTTGGGCGCCGACTGCCCAGGTGGGCATCGGCCGTCCCTGGTGTTGGCTTGCGAGGTGAGACGTTAGGGGGCTTGAGGTAGAAGATGGTGGATGGGCCATTAGATTGGATATGGGAGAAGGAGATTAGATCGCGCTAGTTTAGAATTGTGGCCGTTGATCCCAAATGGTGTGACCCAGATTAGTTGGTAGCGCCCCCTTTGATGCGTGCGATTCGGACCGTTGATCTCACAGCGCTCGATCGGGATTAGAAAATGCATACCCCCCTTTCGCGTGGGATTCTAATCTGAACCCTCGTGTCACGATCGGGCGGCCGAGAATTGCCCATACCCCTTCGCCGTGCACTTCTTTCAAAAGAGCCCCTTCCCTTTATGCGAATCAACCCGCCGTCCGCGAGGGGTGAATCCTGAGTCTTGGGAAAGTTTTGCGTGTTAACCCCTATGTTCCTCTGTTTTTGACGCCCAGTCCAGAAAACAATAAAAATAGAAAATTAATTATAGAAATTGATTGTTAATAAAAATCAATTCCAAAAATTTGTATAATTCATAACTAATTCATTTTAAGTCCAAATTGATCCATTCCAATTTCTATAATTTTGTAATATTATTGTTTATCAACTAGTGTCTCTGTTTTGATATGAAAACCCTATCAAAATTAATCTCCTAATTAATCTTGTATGTGGCACCTAGAACTTTTGGAAATACATAACTCAATAACCATAACTCTGTTTTGATTCATTCTATTTGCATTAGTCTCACAATAATATTTATTATCATCTGGTAACTTTGTTTTGTCATGAAATATAGGTTAAAATGTTGCACTTAATCTATTCTATATTTAACCACGTGGATCTTCGGAAAACCATAACTTTGTAACCATAACTCCGATCTTAGTAGTTCTCGATCCCACGACCTCATAGAGACGCATAGATTATTATTATGCAGTTTGTACTTATGTGTGGTGTGATGTTAATTTTGCCTATACCATGTTTGTTTGTATTGCTACGACTAGCGCGAGGTCACGTGTCACCTGAAAGGCAAGTTGGTACCTGGAATCTCAAGTGCTAGGCAAGTTGTGCCCTTGATCACTTCTTTTTACCCATACATTATCTGATTAATCATAATGCTCTGCATAGGTTAATTTTGATGGGACCCAATAGGTTACCCTAGTGTGACTATCTTTATACCTTGTTCACCACTGAATTTTTGGGTAGTACCTGCTATCGCTTTATGTGGTTTTGGGTATAGAGATACACACTATTCATGATTATACTTTTATTATCAGTTGTTATTTACTGTTCATGTCAAGATCATTATGTTAATTGGAACATGGAGAACCATCCAAGAAAACAGTGCTACCACAAGGGTTTAATGGGATGCCCTTGGCTGACTAATTAGGAAAGCTAGTGGAGGACTACCTTACCCGAAAGGGGCAAGGGCAGTAGGGGAGTCGTCAGTGTAGGGAGGTCCTCGGGTTGATTTTGCTGCGATGGCGGTCAGACGATGGATTCCTGCATTGGAGCTTCCTATAACTGTAGCGGGTTTTCTGAAGCTAGTGGAACTTTGTAAAGGCCTCGTAGTGTTACCCTGCCTCGCCTCCTCGGTAGAGGTGTATGGGATTGGCCGTCTCTTGGCAGATGGGTAACATGACTTGTGGGTAAAGATGCGCAACCTCTGCAGAGTGTAAAACTGGTATACTAGCCGTGCTCACGGTCATGAGCAGCTCGGACACTCACATGATTAATTTATGGAACTAAATTCAATTTGTCATATGCATTGCATCGCAGGTGATGTTGTTACTTTTGTTCTACTACTTAATTGGGTTGGTATTTACTTATACTTAGTAATTGCTAATAAAATTTTGACCAACTTTAAAAGCAATGCTCAGCTTCAACCATCCTCTTTGGTAAGCCTTACACTTCACGTGAGCTCCCACCTTTGGCGAGTTCATGCACATTATTCCCCACAACTTGTTGAGCTATGAACGTATGTGAGCTCACTCTTGCTGTCTCACCCCCCCCACAGGTCAAGAACAGGTACCACAAGATGAGGCGCTTGGAGGATGTTGTGATGAGTTCGTGAGAGATCTAGGCTGTCGTCTCCCAGTCAACTTTGGGTTGCTGGACCGTTGTCTCCTTATAATATAATTATTTATTTATTTTGTATAGAAGTATTATTATATAGTAAAGATGTGAAATTCGATCCTGTGCCATGATTCATCATATGTGTGAGACTTGGTCCCAGCACACCTAGTGATTATGTTCGCGCCCGGGTCTTGGTGCCCTAAAACCCAGGTGTGACAGAAGTGGTATCAGAGGAATGTTGACTGTAGGACGAAACCTAGATAGAACTAGACAACCATTATCTACTTACCTTTGCTACTCTGATTCCTTCTAAACTTTTCTTAATCTTTTTTTCATCTATTTCTGCTTTACTCTGATTATTCTTACCTTTTTCTGAAGACAAATGGGGATTTCACACTTTGAAATCCTGTGCCTAAAGTGACCTTTAGGAATAGGAGACCTACTCTTAGGAGCAAAAAAAACTATTTTTATAGGTATCTACATGCTTGAATCTTTGATTGAGTGTGATGAGTTGTGGAGTAGTGTCCACAATTGCATTTACATATACTTAGGCATAAAAAATTATATATAAGATAACTTATCAACCTAGATTATCCCCATTGGAATATATCTAGCTTAAGAGATTTATCTTATCCTAAAAGATCTCATTCTAACCAATTCATCTTATCTTAAGGGATTCTCTCTTATCTTAATAGATTCATCTTATCTTAAAAAGATTTTATCTCATCTTAATAGACCTAACTAATCTCAAAAGATTCTATTTCATATTGCCCTAATAAGCATATTTATCCCACACTAATGTAACCACTATGATCTAATCTAGAGTAAGTTACCTAATGCTGGTACACAAGATAAGGCCATACCCCCATACACTTAAAACTAAACTAGTGCCTTAAACCAACTCAGTCACATGCATGAGATCTCATCCAACCAATAGAATCATGAAGAATTGTATAATCCATCTATCCCCATCTAACGTCAAACCAACTTTTAACCTACATCATGTAGTCTACCTCATTCATATCTATCTTAATCATATATCCCAACTCCGATAATATACACTAACATCAAATCAATGAGACCAAGACCGGAGAAGAAAAGATCAACATCGACAAGGAAGAATATAACAGCCAAAGCGAACCTCGAGATAAATCAAGACTTAAACATTTCGAACGAAGTCTTTTCCTTGCCATAATCTTTCTTACTTCAACCTGTCCAGCTTATAACCTATATAATATGTAGCTAGATACCTATGCTCTCCTAATTGACTATAAAAAAATACTATGGGTTTTTGAACCAATTTTATATACATATATAAACTAAATTACAAACCAATCCTTCTGTATCCCTTTTCTTACAAATCTCGAGGACGAGATTTCCGTTAAGGAGGTAGGATTTGTAAAGCCCTAAAATTTGTACCAAAAAATGATATAAATAAATAAATATAATTATGTTAGTGTGTTGGGAATGTACTAAAATTCTCCAACGATTTTGAATTGAAATACCCTATAATAAGAGGTTCGTTGTGAGGAAGCTACAACCCCTAAAATAAACATGTTTTCTAACCATCATTAAGTAAAAGGATCATATTTAGTTATCTATTTGTTGAATTGTATAATTAAGTTGACACATCTCCTAAAATAAAGATTAAATATTTATATATATTCTAAAATAAGCAACGGATATTATTAATCGTTAATCTTGGCACACATTCAAAGTACTACTTATCTAAAAGCGAATAATATGGGAGTATATCATTTGGCTAATTAAATAATGGATATATACAATAAAATAAACCTTGTATAACAAGTTGGAGTTTTTTTAGCACTTAAATACACTTTAAAATTTGAACTCCGTTTGAAGTTAATTCAAAATTTAATTTGAATCAAATTTGTGATTGGGGAAGGAAACAGAAAAGAAAATATAGAGACAAACTGTTTACTTGGGCCGAATCCCATAAATACTGGCCCATTTAGCTTCCGTCGCCGCACAAACAGCCCCCGTGCGTGTTCTGGTGCAGCGTCTGGCGGGTGGGCGTCCGTCCACTGGCTGACCCATGGGGCCCAATGTTGGATGCGTCTTCTACCTGTGTTAGACTCTGGTGCCATACCAGCTTGACCTGTGCGCATCCCCACTACTGCCCTGAAGTCCTGAACCAATCACGGCCAAATCACAAACTGCACACCCCCTATGTGAGCCCAGGTTGCCGAATCAAAGTTGCCTCTTAAGAAGCTTTGCCGCATGGGAACCAGATCACCGATATTGGCGCTGAAAATTGGGAGCCTGGCCAACAGAAAACCTCTCCATCGATGTCGCCATGATTCTCGGCCGTGCGAAGTGCACGGGGCCTCCTCGACCGAACTCCATGGCGGACTCCGTCCTTGCCTCTATAAAACCAGGAGCCGCTGATCCAATCGTCCATGCGCGAGCAAAACAAGAGATGGGTAGCAGAGACAGGCCGAAAGATAGTTGTGAGCGCTGTCCGCACTGTCTGTGGAGGCATCCACCGCAGCCGAGCTCGGGAGCCCCTGCTCGAGCTCTTCTTCGCCGGTCGTCGTTCACCCATAATTCCCAGGTGCATCCGGTGCTGGCGATACTAATCCAAAGATCCAGGCGCCATAAACGGAAAACGAGTGACGAGAAGCAAGCACGAGTGCCACCGTGGGGATTTGCTTCATGTGCTGACGGCTCGGAGTCTGTCTAGTGCAGTTCGGACGTATATCATCGGGTTGCTGCTGGTGTGGTCACAAGTGCACGACGCACGCCCTTTTCGCTTTGGTAGGCAGCGTAGGTGGCCGGGGTGTGGCCAGCTTCTCGCCGGAGCTCAAGGTTTGTCGCTGGGACCACGATGGTCGCGACCTCATTATCGGTAAGTCTCCTGTGGGGATGTCGCTTTCTCTGTCCCCTTTTCGTATGGCTGCGGGATTCGCATGGTGGTTGTGGCTGGTCTAGGCGCTGACTGCCCAGGTGGGCATCGACCGTCCCTGGTGTTGGCTTGCAAGGTGAAACGTTAGGGGGCTTGAGGTAGAAGATGGTGGATGGGACGTTAGGTTGGATATGGGAGGAGGAGATTAGATCGCGCTAGTTTAGAATTGTGGCCGTTGATCCCAAATAGTGTGACCCAGATTAGTTGGTAGCGCCCCCTTTGATGCGTGCGATTCGGACCGTTGATCTCACAGCGCTCGGTCGGGATTAGAAAATGCATACCCCCCCTTTCGCGTGGGATTCTAATCTGAACCCTCATATCGCGATCGGGCGGCCGATAATTGCCCATACCCCTTCGCCGTGCACTTCTTTCAAAAGAGCCCCTTCCCTTTATGCGAATCAACCCGCCGTCCGCGCGGGGTGAATCGTGAGTCTTGGGAAAGTTTTGCGGGTTAACCCCTGCGTTCCTCTGTTTTTGACGACCAGTCCAGAAAACAATAAAAATAGAAAATTAATTATAGAAATTGATTGTTAATAAAAATCAATTCCAAAAATTTGTATAAATCATAACTAATTCATTTTAAGTCCAAATTGATCCATTCCAATTTCTGTAATTTTGTAATATTATTGTTTATCAACTAGTGTCTCTATTTTGATTTGAAAGCCCTATCAAAATTAATCTCCTAATTAATCTTGTACGTGGCACCTAGAACTTTTGGAAATACATAACTCAATAACCATAACTCCGTTTTGATCCATTCTAGTTGCATTAGTCTCACAATAATATTTATTATCATCTGGTAACTTTGTTTTGTCATGAAATATAGGTTAAAATGTTGCACTTAATCTATTCTATATTTAACCACGTGGATCTTCGAAAAACCATAACTTTGTAACCATAACTCCGATCTTAGTAGTTCTCGATCCCACGACCTCATAGCGACGCATAGATTATTATTATGCAATTTGTACTTATGTTTGGTGTGATGTTAATTTTGCCTATACCATGTTTGTTTGTATTGCTACGACTAGCGCGAGGTCACGTGTCACCTGAACGGCAAGTTGGTACCTGGAATTTCAAGTGCCAGGCAAGTTGTGCCCTTGATCACTTCTTTTTACCCAGTCATGTTCTGATTAATCATAATGATCTGCATAGGTTAATTTTGATGGGACCCAATAGGTTACCCTAGTTTGACTATCTGTATACCTTGTTCACCACTGAATTTTTGGGTAGTACCTGCTATCGCTTTATGTGGTTTTGGATATAGAGATACACACTATTCATGATTATACTTTTATTATCAGTTGTTATTTACTGCTCATGTCAATATCATTATGTTAATTGGTACATGGAGAACCACCCGGGAAAACAGTGCTACCACAAGGGTTTAATGGGACGCCCTTGGCTGACTAATTAGGAAAGCTAGTGGAGGACTACCTTACCCGAAAGGGGCAAGGGCAGTAGGGGAGTGGTCAGTGTTGGGAGGTCCTCGGGTTGATTTTGCTGCGATGGCGTTCAGACGAGGGATTCCTGCATTGGAGCTTCCTATAAACTGTAGCGGGTTTTCTGAAGCTAGTGGAACTTTGTAAAGGCCTCGTAGTGTTACCCTGCCTTGCCTCCTCGGTAGAGGTGTATGGGATTGGCCGTCTCTTGGCAGATGGGTAACCTGACTTGTGGGTAAAGATGCGCAACCTTTGCAGAGTGTAAAACTGGTATACTAGCCATGCTGACGGTCATGAGCAGCTCGGACACTCACATGATTAATTTATGGAACTAAATTCAATTTTTCATATGCATTGCATCACAGGTGATGTTGTTGTTACTTTTGTTCTACTACTTAATTGGGTTGGTATTTACTTATACTTAGTAATTGCTAATAAAATTTTGACCAACTTTAAAAGCAATGCTCAGCTTCAACCATCCTCTTTGGTAAGCCTTACACTTCACGTGAGCTCCCACCTTTGGCGAGTTCATGCACATTATTCCCCACAACTTGTTGAGCTATGAACATATGTGAGCTCTCACACCCCCTACAGGTCAAGAACTGGTACCACAGGATGAGGCGCTTGGAGGATGCTGTGATGAGTTTGTGAGAGATCTAGGCCGTCGTTCACAGTCAACTTTGGGTTGCTGGACCGTTGTCTCCTTATAATGTAATTATTTATTTATTTTGTATAGAAGTCTTATTATATAGTAAAGATGTGACATTCGATCCTATGCCATGATTCATCATATGTGTGAGACTTGGTCCCAGCACACCAGGTGATTATGTTCGCGCCCGGGTCTTGGTGCCCTAAAACCTGGGTGTGACATTGAGGTCCCCCTCGGGCGACTGGTACCCGAGGTCCCGCTCTCCGACAGCCACCTCACAGTCGTCGGCCCTCTCCTTGCTAGGCCGGCGACGACGTGGGGAGCCGTCCCTGGAGGATTGTTCGCGTCGTTCGCTGACACGCTTCACGAGCTTGATAATCTCGCGTCACTCCGTGGCGCTATGGTGGCTATTGGGGTGTACACGGCATGAGCCGCTGTTGCCCCCCGCGGCGGCGGGCGCTTGTTGCGCTTGGTCCGGCCCCTAGTCGCAGACGCGACGACTAGAGCAGCAACCTGCGACCTCTCGCGGCCGCGGTTCTTCTTCTTGTTGCCGTCCTGGGCAACGACACTGGAGCCACCCATTTAGAAAACCCCGGTCTGTGGTGCCGAGTGCCATGCACGGCCCTCGGTGGCTCTGGCACACTTGTCGGCCAGAGCGAAGAGTGTGGTGACAGTTTCCACGATGTGCGTGGCCAACTTCTCCAGCATCTTTTTATCACGCACCCCCTGGCGGAAAGCGGTGATGATGGAAGCATCTGAGATACGAGGAATAGTGCCTCGTACCTTGGTGAAGCGGGAGATGAAGGCCCGGAGAGTTTCCCCTGGTTCCTGCCTCACTGCATGGAGGTGTGCCTCCACGCCATGCTGTTGGTAAGCGCTAGCGAAGTTCACGGTGAACCACGTGCAAAGCTCTTCCCAGGAGTAGATCGATCCTGGGGCAAGGTTCATGAGCCAAGTCCGGGCTGGCCCAGACAAGGCAACATGGAAGTATGTTGCCATCATGGTGGTGTCTCCACTTGCTGCTGTGGTAGCGGTGACGTAAAAACCTGCAAGAGTTCCGACGGATTGGACATACTGTCATACTTCTCTGGCAGGTGTGGTCGGAACTTGGATGGCCACGTCGCCGCACGGAGATGATCCGCGAGCACGGCGCAACCTACGCCAGCCAGCGGGACACCCGTCAGGATCCGGGCGCCCATCGGGGTCTGCGGTGCAACCGCAGCGAAGTCGTAGTCGAGGTTGCGACCCTCGATGTTTTGTCAGCGCTCACGCGCCCTCTCTAGAGAGACACGGGCATCCTCACCCGCACGGGTTGAGTTCTGCCCGCATGTCGTCTGGTCCCTCTAGAGAGTCTGGAGCGTCTTCTCCTGTACGCCGGCGGTTGAGCTCCGCCCGTAAGTCCACGGTCAATGCAGCCTCATAGAGGGCGAGCGCACCGACGCTGACGCCTCATGCTGACACCGGGACGAGCGAGGCCTGGGCCTAGCTGTGCCAGAGTGCGCCATGCCGAGCAGCCGGTCGATGTCGTCACGCCACTGTTTCATGGCCCCTGGCGAGGCCGTGGAGCTAGGAGGGTGGCACAACAACTCCCTGGCTACGGACAGTGCATCGGGAGCGGCCCTTGATGCCCTAGACTTCTGCGCGGGAGTGTGTTGCCACGCAGAGCGCACAGCAGCAGCTACACCGGGCGCAGGGTGGCTGGAGGCCCATGGTGTGGAAGAGGCAGCCTCCTCCTCCATGGGGAAGTCCTTTGGGACGAAGTCGTGGTGCTCGACGATGTGAACCATAGTGTCGAGCAAGAAAACAAGCAAAAACCTAATGCCAAGGCCCCCTACCTGGCGCGCCAAATGTCGGAGAGGAAATCTCCGGCCAGGTGGCGGAATGCACCTGCCCTAAATCCTAAGTTAAGGAGGGGGTCTAAGCGTTTTGCCTGTTGCTAGATGGACCATGAACACAAGAACACGCAAGGGTTTAGAGTGGTTCGGGCCGCCGGAGCGTAATACCCTACTCCACTTTGTGCTGTATTGAGCTTGAGAGCTTGTATGAACTTGTGAGTCTGAGAGTCTAAGTGAGTGTGTGTGAGTATGAATGAGCGTGCCTTGTAATGTAGTGTGCCCTCCCTTTTATAGTTCAAGGGGGGCACATACAAGGATACTGAGCCCTGACATGTGGGCCCAGGGACAAATGGAGGGAAGGAACTACTGCCTGCCACGCAAGGGTGATCTACGAGTGCCATAATATCCATAGTGCATACAGTATTGATATCTCGTGGCAGCGTCCTTGGTAACACGCGAGTCATGATGAGTGCAGTGCATGCAGTAGCACAGGCGTACCGCCTGCCAGCGGAATAGACAGGCATGCTGCGTGCCATTGGAATGGACAGGTCTCATTAAATGCTGAGGCGGCATGTTGCTTGCCAGCAGTGTGGACAGGTCGCCACCCGACAGCAGAGTAGGTAGGCCTCATTAAATGCCGAGGCGGCACATCGCTTGTCAGGCGACGCGCCTTATCCGCAATAAATGCAGGGGCCACGCAACCCAGAGGCCTTACATCAGGCTCCGCCCGCTGGCTTACGTCACGAGCGGTAGGCCATGTGGCAGCATCGGGTCTCCGCATGGGCAGGGAGCAGTAGTGTTATGCAGACAGGTCCGCACGATGCTGGGCCTGGACACGTGTCAGCACCGGACCCCTACCTGAGCAAGGCCCAGGTATTCTTTGTCCCAGAGTCCTGGGACCCGGCTGTGGGCAGCCCGAATCCCACACATGGGGGTCCGGGACCCATCTCGGGGGTCCGGGTCGCGCCCGTGGGGGTCCTAGACCCAACCTAGAGGTCCGGTCTACATGTACAGGGGTCCGGCTCTTTCCCATGGTGGTCCGGACCCAGTGTTGATATCTTGGAGTATATCGTCTTCCCTAGCCACGTGGCGGCTCCGGATCTACCCACGTGGTGGGGTCGGGCGCTTTTAACCATGTGACTAGAGGTAGCCTCCGCGGGTATAGCGTCTCCATACTGTAGTAAGGGGTACCCCTGTTTCAGGGTACCAGCAGTTATAACTATAATAGAATCATATTTTAGTTAAACTATAGTCATGGCTTGATTTATAGTGTCACATTAACCTCGATTAACAAAGTTAGTCTAATAAAAGGGTACTTAATCAGTTCTGAAAACACTAAAACAAATGATGTTATCATGTAGACAATATTATTATGAAGCTATGGCAATTTGAATGGATCAAATCGGAGTTAAAACGAATTAATTATGAATTTAACAAGATTCTAGAATTATTTCTATACTAGAAACCATTTTCTATATTAGTTTATTTGATTTATTTAATCCCTGTGCTACGGGTCCAATTTACCAGAAGCTCGAGGTTAAATTCGTAAAATCTAGGACATATTCGCAATTGTTTTTTACTTGAGGTGGATGGCGGGTTTATTTGCTAATGTATCATGGGCTCTTTTGCAAACTAAACACGACGAAGGGGTATTAGCCATCTAGAGCCACACGATCTAAAATCAAAGGATCAGATCAGATACCGATTCAAGAGAACCGGTATACTACCCCCATCGTTAGATCTAAGATCTATGGTCCAGATTTAAAACAACTACGATTGGCTTTCATCTACCTGATCATAGTTTTATGGCTCAGATTTGATCGTGCGAAGGGGTATGCGATGACATGATCTTGACCGCTTGTTTACGAATCTACGGTCGCGGCACAATCCAACCCAAATGGTATGCCATACTTAATTAGAAATGTCCCTCTACGATCCAATAGTCAAAGGGTGCCATAGATTCTCTCCCCTACCAGCGTCGCCGAGACGGCGACGCCACTCCCCTTCACGGTAGGATCCCACCGTAGACACCCGGTTCCCAACCCCTGATGCCCCAAATCCCAATTGAAATGCTTCTACACGATGTAGGGTACGCTGTGAATATGCGGGTAGGTAACACACCTGGTTCAATGGCCGGGAAAAGTTGTTCCGCAGTGCGCCATGACGTACGTCGATGATGAGAAATCCTGACCGGTTCACGGGCTCCCCACGCACGCAGTCCACCCGAACGCTTTCCACCCTCCTCGCTCCTATTGCCCCAGTCTCCTAGCGTCGGTCAGTGATGAGGGCGGAGAATCGTGGCAACGGCCAAACTCCCTTCCTTCTCCTCTCTCTCTTCTCACGGCATTGATGTTCTTCCTAGGCTAGTCGCGAAGGTGCGGTAGTCGCAGGTGCACAAATATAAGTGTAGAAGCCACGGATCACAGGGGTAACTAGAGACGGCTTGGCAGTTGCGGAGATCGGGTGCCGTTGCAACGACATGGGCAAGGATGGAGGCCTGACGTGTGGTCCCTGTTGGTTACTTGTTTTCAATTGATGTGAATCAAAAACAAGGCAACACAAATGTTAAATGTTAAAGACCTTCATCCTTCGAAGCATTATCTTCTTTCAGAGATAATGAATCTTAAACGAATGTCATGAAGAATAGGTATCCATTCTTTATCCGAATAATATGACAATGTAATATTATAACAAGCATTCATTTCATATTGCATGTCATAATAATGTCAAGATTTGCGTTACATGTTAATAAAGTGATACAAGTTGTGTATTACTGAAAGCACCTAGAGGGGGGTGAATAGGTGATCCTGTAAAAACTTGAAACTTAAAGCCACAAAACTTGATTAAGAGTTAGTAGACTAAATAGCGAGCTCTTGTGAACAAAAGTATCACAGAAAAGCAATCACAAAAGACACGCGAGTTATCCCGTGGTTCGACAAGTACAACACTTGTCTACCTCCACGTTGTGGCGTCCCAATGGACGAGGGTTGCACTCAACCCCTTTCAAGCGGTCCAAAGATCCACTTGAATACCACAGTGTTTCTCTTTGTTTCACTATATCCCGTTCGCGAGGAATCTCCACAACTTGGAGCCTCTTGCCCTTACAATTTGATGATCACAAAGAAGCACGGAAGTAAGGGTGGGAAAAGCAACACACACAAGACTCAAAGCAAGAGCACAAACACGCACACTAGCCAACAACTTGAGCTCAAAGTTCACACACGGAGTTCTCGAATCAGAAGGAGCTCAAATTGCTATCACAACGAATCAAATGCGCTAGAATGGAGTCTTGGTGCTTAGGGATGATCAAAGAATGCTTGGTATCCTCCTCCATGCGCCTAGGGGTCCCTTTTATAGCCCCAAGGCAGCTAGGAGCCATTGGAAGCAATCTACGAAGGCAAATCTTGCCTTCTGTCGGGTGGCGCACCGGACAGTCCGGTGCACCACCGGACACCCACTGTTCACAGTCCGGTGCAGATTGCTTTCCTAATTTGTCGCAGCCGACCATTGCAGATTTGGAGCCGTTGGCGCACCGGACACTGTCTGGTGCACACCGGACAGTCCGGTGCCCCCCATCCGACCGTTGGCTCAGCCACGCGTCACGCGTGGATTGCGCGGCCGACCGTTGGCGCGCCCGACCGTTGGCTCACCGGACAGTCCGGTGCACCACCGTACAGTCCGGTGATTTTTAGTCGTACGCTGTTGACTGGTTTCCAGAGAGCGGGCTGTTCATCGGGACTGGACCTGGCACACCGGACACTGTCCGATGCACCACCGGACACTGTCCGGTGCACCCAAACCGAGCAGCCTTTTGACTGAACACAGCCAACTTCACTCCAAAGTGATTTCTCCTGTTTCTAGCACTTAGACACAATACATTAGTCTTCAAAACAATGGACTAAGTCTAGAAACATACCTTTAATCTTGATTTACACTTCTTGAGTCTTTGGCACAAATATCATTCAAGGCATTTTTGTGTGGAGCACTTAATCACCAAAATCTTATAGAAATGGCCCAAGGGCACATTTCCCTTTCAATCTCCCCCTTTTTGGTGATTTATGCCAACACAACAAAAAGCAACTAAAAGAAGTGCAACATCAATGCAAATGAGAACAAAAATTTGTTTTTGATTCAAATTTGGCATATTTGGATCATTCTTTGCCACCACTTGGTTTGTTTTTTGCAAATCAAACTCAAATTCCTATCTCTAAGTCAAATTCACTTGTTGAAGCATAGAGAGAGGTATTCCAAGAGAAATTGATCAAAGATTCAAAAACTCCCCCTTTTTCCCATAATCAAACATTCTCCCCACAAGAGACCAACTTTTGACAATAAGAGAAAATAAGAGTATTTTGACAAAACCAAAACTCTAACTCTACTATTTTCAAAATTCTCAAGTGGTAGCTGATCCATTTCTTGCTTTGGCCTTAACTTCTCCCCCTTTGGCATCAAGCACAAAAACGGAATCATTTTTGGCCCTTAAACCCCACTGCCTCACCAAAATCTTCAATTAAGAGTAAAAAAGGCAATAAGAGCATGGAGATGAACTTGGAGTAAATTACCCTCTTATCGGAGTGCAGTGGAAGTCTTGCATGGTCTAAGTTCACCTTTTCCCTTTCAATCCTCCTTTGAGACTAATTTAAGAAAACTCAAGCACACGGTTAGTCTCAAAGGGTCAAGTTATAGCATTTCTCCCCCTAAGTATGTGCATCATTCACACATGGACTTGTGAGGTCCGGGGATCCCTTGCACAACTTGAGCACCATAAATAAGCAATAAAATGCATAATGGAACATGATCAAAAGCATAAAACACATATATGCTCTATATCAATCCAAGTTACGCGAATCTAAGACATTTAGCTCACTACGCAGCCTGCAAAAGGTCTTCTCATCTAAAGGCTTGGTAAAGATATTGGCTAGCTGGTTATCGGTGCTAACATAAAACACTTCGATATCTCCCTTTTGCTGGTGGTCTCTCAAAAAGTGATGCCGGATGTCTATGTGCTTTGTGCGGCTGTGTTCAATAGGATTGTCCGCCATGCGGATAGCACTCTCATTGTCACATAGGAGTTGGACTTTGCTTAGATTGTAGCCAAAGTCCTAGAGGGTTTGCCTCATCCAAAGTAGTTGTGCGCAACACTGTCCCGTGGCAACGTACTCGGCCTCAGCGGTGGATAGGGTAACAGAAGTTTGTTTCTTAGAACTCCACGACACAAGGGACCTTCCTAGGAATTGGCACGTTCCTGATGTACTCTTCCTATCGACCTTACATCCAGCATAGTCGGAGTCTGAGTATCCAATTAAGTCAAAGGTAGACCCCTTTGGATACCAGATCCCGAAGCAAGGCGTAGCAACTAAATATCTAAGAATTCGCTTAATGGCCATACGGTGACACTCCCTTGGGTCGGATTGAAATCTAGCACACATGCATACGCTAAGCATAATATCCGGTCTACTAGCACACAAATAAAGTAAAGACCCTATCATAGACCAGTATGCCTTTTGATCAACGGACTTACCTCCTTTGTTGAGGTCGACATGCCCGTCGGTTCCCATTGGAGTCTTTGCGGGCTTAGCGTCCTTCATCCCAAACCGCTTGAGCAAGTCTTGCGTATACTTCGTTTGAGAGATGAAGGTGCCGTCCTTGAGTTGCTTCACTTGGAACCCAAGGAAGTAGTTCAACTCGCCCATCATCGACATCTCGAATTTCTGAGTCATCACCCTGCTAAACTCTCCACAAGACTTTTGGTTAGTAGAACCAAATATTATGTCATCGACATAAATTTGGCACACAAATAGGTCACCGTCACAAGTTGGATCGGCTTTCCCAACCTTGAAAGCATTAGCAATTAAAAAGTCTCTAAGGCATTCATACCATGCTCTTGGGGCTTGCTTAAGTCCATAGAGCGCCTTAGAAAGATTACACACGTGGTCGGGGTACCGTTCATCCTCAAAGCCAGGGGGTTGCTCCACGTACACCTCCTCCTTGATTGGCCCGTTGAGGAAAGCGCTCTTCACGTCCATTTGGAATAACCTGAAAGAATGGTGAGCGGCATAGGCTAACAAAATACGAATCGACTCTAGCCTAGCCACGGGAGCAAAAGTCTCCTCAAAGTCCAAACCTTCGACTTGGGCATAACCTTTTGCCACAAGTCGATCCTTGTTCCTTGTCACCACCCCGTGCTCGTCCTGTTTGTTGCGGAACACCCACTTGGTTCCCACAACGTTTTGCTTGGGACATGGCACCAGTGTCCAAACTTCATTGCGCTTGAAGTTGTTGAGCTCTTCCTGCATGGCCAACACCCAGTCCGGATCTAGCAAGGCCTCTTCTACCCTGAAAGGCTCAATAGAAGAGACAAAAGAGTAATGCTCACAAAAATTAGCTAATCTAGAGCGAGTGGTTACTCCCTTGCTAATGTCACCCAAATCTGGTCGATGGGATGATTCCTTTGAATCATCGCTGGAACTTGAGTTGGAGGGGCCTATGGTACTTCTTCCTCCTCATCTTCGACATCCTGTGCTCCCCCTTGATCACACGCCTCTTCTTGAGGGACCTGTTCGTCATCTTGAGTTGGGGGGTGCACCGTTGTTGAGGAAGAAGGTTCATCTTGTTCCTTGTGTTCCTGTGGTCGCACGTCTCCAATTGCCATGGTACGAATTGCGTCTGTTGGAACATCATCCTCATCTACATCATCAAGATCAACTTGCTCTCTTGGAGAGCCATTAGTTTCATCAAATACAACGTCGCTAGAGACTTCAACCAAACCCGATGATTTGTTGAAGACTCTATACGCCTTTGTATTTGAGTCATAACCTAACAAAAACCCTTCTACAGCTTTGGGAGCAAATTTTGAATTTCTACCTTTCTTCACCAGAATGTAGCATTTACTCCCAAAAACTCAAAAATAAGAATCATTGGGTTTGTTACCGGTTAGAAGCTCGTATGATGTCTTCTTGAGGAGGCGATGAAGGTAGACTCGGTTTATAGCGTGGCAAGCTGTGTTCACAACTTCCGACCAAAACCGCTCGGGCGTCTTGAATTCTCCAAGCATCATCCTCGCCATGTCTATAAGTGTCCTGTTCTTCCTCTCTACCACACCGTTTTGTTGTGGTGTGTAGGGAGCGGAGAACTCGTGCTTGATTCCTTCCTCCTCAAGGTACTCCTCCACTTGAAGGTTCTTGAACTCGGACCCGTTGTCGCTTCTAATATTTTTCACCTTGAGCTCAAACTTGTTTTGAGCTCGCCTTAGAAAGCGCTTGAGGGTCCCTTGGGTTTCTGATTTATTCTGCAAAAAGAATACCCAAGTGAAGCGGGAAAAATCATCAACAACAACAAGACCATACTTACTTCCCCCGATGCTAAGGTAGGCGACGGGTCCGAAGAGGTCCATATGCAGTAGCTCCAGAGGTCTTGATGTAGTCATCACATTCTTGTTGTGATGAGCGCTTCCCACCTGTTTACCTGCTTGACAAGCTGCACAAGGTCTATCTTTTTCGAAATACACATTTGTTAGACCTAACACATGTTCTCCCTTCAGAAGTTTGTGAAGGTTCTTCATCCCAACATATGCTAGACGGCGATACCACAGCCAGCCCATGCTAGTCTTAGCAATTAAGCATGCATCTAGACCGGCCTCCTCCTTCGAAAAATCAACTAAATAGAGTTTGCCATCTAGTACACCCTTAAAAGCTAATAACCATCACTTCTTCTAAAGACAGACACATCTACGTTTGTAAATAAGCAATTGTAACCCATGTTACATAATTGACTAACGGACAACAAGTTATACCCGAGTGATTTGACTAAAACACATTAGATATGGAATGCTCGATGAAATAGCTATTTTTCCTAGTCCTTTAACCTTTCCTTGATTCCCGTCACTGAATATGATTGAGTCTTGGGAATCTTTGTTCTTGACGTAGGAGGTGAACATCTTCTTCTCCCCCGTCATGTGGTTTGTGCATCCGCTGTCGATAATCCAGCTTGAGCCCCCGGATGCATAAACCTGCAAGGCAAATTAGGCTTGGGTTTTAGGTACCCAACTCTTGTTCGGTCCTACAAGGTTAGTTATAATAGCCTTTGGGACCCAAATGCAAGTCTTGTCTCCCTTGCATTTGGCCCCCACCCTTTTAGCAACCACCTTCTTATTTTTACATGTAAGTACAAAATCAGTGTTGCAGGCACGAAAAACAGTAGCAGATTTATTTTGCATTTTCTTAGGAACATGATGAACAACATTGTTCCTAGGCATATTTCTACCATGCATAAAGGAAGAACTTGAACCAAACATGGCATGTGAATCATAAGCATTAAAACTCCTATTATGATTAAAATTCCTAGCATATTTTCTATCATGATACATGAAAGCATGATTCTTTTGACTCCTACTAGTCATAGGGGCCTTCCCTTTGTCCTTGGCAGAGATGAGAGCCCTTTGACTTGTTAAGTTCTTGGCTTCCCTTTGAAAGCCAAGCCCATCCTTAATTGAGGGATGTCTACCAATAGTGTAGTCATCCCTTGCAAATTTTAGTTTATCAAAATCATTTTGCCTAGTCTTAAGTTGGGCATTAAGAGTAGCTACTTCATCATTTAATTTAGAAATAGAAATTAAATGTTCACTACAGGCATCAACATTAAAATCCTTACACCTAGTGCAAATCACAACATGCTCAACACAAGAACTAGATTTATTTGCAACTTCTAGCTTAGCATTTAAATCATCATTCAAATCTTCAAGCTAGAAATAAATTCATTGCAAATAGATAATTCAGAAGATAGTAATTCATTCCTTTTAATTTCTAAGGCAAGAGACTTTTGAACATTAACAAATTTGTCATGTTCCTCATACAAGATGTCCTCTTGCCTCTCTAGTAGTCTATCTTTTTCATTCAAAGCATCAATCAGCTCATTAATCTTTTCTATCTTAGCTCTATCTAATCCTTTGAACAAGCTAGTGTAATCAATTTCATCATCACTAGAGTCCTCATCACTAGAAGTAGAGTACTTAGGAGTTTCTCTAGTGATTATCTTCTTTTCTTTTGCCATTAGGCAAGTGTGGCGCTCGTTGGGGAAGAGCGATGATTTGTTGAAGGCCGAGGCGGCGAGTCCCTCGTCGTCAGAGTCGGACGACGAACAATCCGAGTCCCACTCTTTGCCGAGGTGTGCCTCGCCCTTCGCCTTCTTGTAGGCCTTCTTCTTTTCCCTCTTCCCGCCTTTCTCTTGTTCCTGGTCATTAGTGTCTGTCGGGACAATTTGCTATAAAATGACCATACTTACCACACTTGAAGCAGGAGCGCTTCCCCTTCGTCTTGTTCTTGTTGGGATGCTCCTTGCGACCCTTTAGCGCCGTCTTGAAGCGCTTGATGATGAGGGCCATTTCTTCCTCGTTAAGCCCCACCGCCTCAACTTGCGCCACCTTGCTAGGTAGCGCCTCCCTGCTACTCGTTGCTTTGAGAGTAATGGTTTGAGGCTCGTGGATCGGCATTGGGCCATTCAACGCCTCATCAACATATCTTGCCTCCTTGATCATCATTCGCCCGCTTACAAACTTTCCGAGTATTTCCTCGGGCGTCATCTTGGTGTACCTAGGATTTTCACGAATAGAGTTTACAAGATGAGGATCAAGGACAGTGAAAGACCTTAGCATAAGCTGGACGACGTCGTGGTCCGTCCATCTCGTGCTTCCATAGCTCCTTATTTTGTTGACCAGGGTCTTGAGCATGTTGTATGTTTGGGTTGGCTCCTCCCCCTGATCATTGCGAACCTTCCTAGTTCGCCCTCCACCAACTCCATCTTGGTGAGCATGGTGACATCATTTCCCTCATGCGAGATCCTGAGAGTGTCCCAAATCTGCTTGGCGTTATCCAAGCCGCTCACCTTATGGTACTCTTCCCTGCACAAGGATGCTAATAGAACAGTGGTAGCTTGTGCATTTTGTGAATTTGTTCATTGATAAATATGGGATTATCCGAACTATCAAAATGCATTTCATTCTCTACTATCTCCCATATACTTGGATGAAGAGAGAACAAGTGACTACGCATTTTGTGACTCCAAAATTCGTAGTCCTCTCCATCAAAGTGTGGAGGTTTACCAAGAGGAATGGAAAGCAAATGAGCATTCGAATTATGCGGAATATGAGAATAATCAAAAGAAAAGTTTGAGTTGATCGTTTTCTTTTTCTCGTCGTAGTCATCGTCGTCTCTTTGGGAAGAAGAAGACTCGTCGCTGTCGTAGTAGACTATCTTCTTGATGCGCCTCTTCTTCTTCCCGTCTTCTTTTTGTGACTCGAGCCAGAGTCGGTGGGCTTGTCGTCTCTTGGCTCGTTGAAGGTGGACTCCTTCTCCTCATCGTTGACCACCATCCCCTTTCCTCTAGGATAATCTCCTCAGGCGATTAGTCCCTTTCATGAAGAGAATGGATCTGATACCAATTGAAAGCACCTAGAGGGGGGGGTGAATAGGTGATCCTGTAAAAACTTGAAACTTAAAGCCACAAAACTTGATTAAGAGTTTAGTAGACTAAATAGCGAGCTCTTGTGAACACAAGTATCACAGAAAAGCAATCACAAAAGACACGCGAGTTATCCGTGGTTCAACAAGTACAACACTTGTCTACCTCCACGTTGTGGCGTCCCAATGGACTAGTGTTGCACTCAACCCCTTTCAAGCGGTCCAAAGACCCACGCGAATATCACGATGTTCTCTTTGTTTCACTATATCCGTTCGCGAGGAATCTCCACAACTTGGAGCCTCTCGCCCTTACAATTTGATGATCACAAAGAAGCAACGGAAGTAAGGGTGGGAAAAAGCAACACACACAAGACTCAAAGCAAGAGCACAAACACACACACTAGCCAACAACTTGAGCTCAAAGTTCAACACACGGAGTTCTCGACTCAGAAGGAGCTCAAATTGCTATCACAACGAATCAAATGCGCTAGAATGGAGTCTTGGGTGCTTAGGGGTGATCAAAGAATGCTTGGTATCCTCCTCCATGCGCCTAGGGGTTCCCCTTTTATAGCCCCAAGGCAGCTAGGAGCCGTTGGAAGCAATCCAGGAAGGCAATTCTTGCCTATCTGTCCGGGTGGCGCACCGGACAGTCCGGTGCACCACCGGACACCCACTATTCACAGTCTGGTGCAGATTGCTTTCCTAATTTGTTCGCAGCCGACCGTTGCAGATTTGGAGCCGTTGGCGCACCGGACACTGTCCGGTGCACACCGGACAGTCCCGTGCCCAATCCGACCGTTGGGCTCGGCCACGCGTCACGCGCGGATTGCGCGGGCCGACCATTGGCGCACCCGACCGTTGGCTTCACCCGGACAATCCAGTGCACCACCGGACAGTCCGGTGATTTTTAGCCTACGATGTTGACTGGTTTCCCGAGAGCGAGCTGTTCATCGGGACTGGACCTGGCACACCAGACACTGTCCGGTGCCAGCACCCAGACGAGCAACCTTTTGGCTGAACACAGCCAACTTATCTCCAAAGTGATTTCTCCTGTTTCTAGCACTTAGACACAATACATTAGTCTTCAAACAATGGACTAAGTCTAGAAACATACCTTTAATCTTGATTTACACTTCTTGAGTCTTTGGCACAAATATCATTCAAGGCATTTTTGTGTGGAGCACTTAATCACCAAAATCTTATAGAAATGGCCCAAGGGCACATTTCCCTTTCAATTACATTTGTACCTTCAACTTGCTCGAAGGAGAGGATGCGAGTACAACTTTCCAATTAAAGCGTGAATAGTACAGGGATACTGTTCATCTATTTATAGGTATGGGACGCAGCCCAAGCAAATGTACAATTATGACCCTGAAATCTATACATTGTATTAATACAAGTATTAAGGGTAATCATGTCTTTCTATTGCTGGCTTGATCCCTTGTATGACCTTCGTGATCATCTTAAGCCGAAGCTCTAACCCTCATCGAAGCTCTGCTCCATTCCTTGCACATGTCACAACTTCAGCATTTGGTCCTTTGACAAACTTATTAACGAAGGCTTCTGAAATGATTTCTTCACTCTGAGGACCTTTGGTAGGGAAAGAGACCCCTAACAGTAGCCCCTTTCGTGGTACTAGATCTTTTTTCATAAACAAGATCGACCCACAAAAACTAACGAAGGCTTCTAAATGTCGAAGGTCCAAAAAACACCTTCTCTGAGCTTGTTATTGAAAAACAAATAAAATAGTTACGGCCCATATTGGTCCACTGATCAATCAGTTTAAGTGGCGCGACACCTTCTTCATCTACAGGACTATATAAATAGATTGGTTGGTAAAAAGTTATTACAACATTCTTTGCCCTTGCACCGTTGTGTTGCTAAAATTTTTTGCTAAAGCCAAATCTGCCATGCTCTGTTCATTTGTTAACTGTTCTTCGGTCAAGCATTAGAACAGTCGAAAATTAGCTTTGTCTTAAGAACTCAAATGGCCAGAATTAGGTCCACTGCTAGGCTAACAAATGAGGGTGGAGAGACCGAAGCCACAAAGACAGCTCCGATCTCGGAAGTCATGAGGAATTCTGGATTGGTTGTTTAGGAGGGGGAAAGATTTCTGCCAGAGAAATATAGTGCTAATGCCGAAGCTGAGAATGTTGATGCCGAAGCTGGTAGTGATGACGAAGAAGACGATGGTATCTTAAGTCCATGCAAGCCCAGCCACATCAAATTTGGAAAATCTACTATGAAAGTAGAAGACCTAGCTTTAATGAAGAAACTTGGGTATTTTCGAAAGAATGATGATGGACTAATAAGATTTGCTAGGGATGAAGTAATTCTAGAGCCGAAGGATGATGAAGTTGTAGTTTTTAAAAGCTTCTTCTGCACAGGGCTTCAGTTCCCTTTATACAAGATCATCGGTGAAATGTTGAAGAAATTCGAGATTTATCTGCATCAACTTACTCCGAATGCTATAGTCAAGCTCAGTGTATACATTTGGGCTTTGCGAACTCAGGGAATGAGTGCCAACGCCGAAGGGTTTTGTAGAGTGCACGGACTCCATTACCAGACCAAAGCAAGAGCGGACGGTCTCCACATGAATTCGGATGCTACTACTTGCCTATCGAAAGGACATGAAGGCCAGTGACTGGATATCGCACTAAATGGCCTACTGGTTGGACCAACGAGTGGTTCTATGTGAAGGCTTCTGAGAAGAAGGATAAACTCATGAGTA
>JAOPSE010000010.1:5276386-5343445 GCA_029449295.1 Zea luxurians | reverse complement strand
AATTTGATCATAGCTGAAGCTTTTCCACCGCATTCTCGAGCGAACCGTCACTTCGAATTAGCTTCGTCAAAAGAGGAAGCTTCGTCAAAAACTGTAAAAACATCAGCTTTGTAAAAACTACAAAAAGATTCATCATCAAATGGCTGGAGTGTGCTCGACTGCGTGGGTGACCTGTGACGGGGAGGAGGCCGAAGCCACCGAGACTGCTCCGATCTCCGAAGTCATGAGACAATCAGGGTTAGTTGTGACAGAGGGAGCCATTGAAGAAGGTGCACCTGCTGCCGAAGCTGAACAAGTTGATGTTGAGGAAGAAAATGTTGATGAAGAAGAAGAAGATTATAGCATTCTGATCCCATCAAAACCCAGCCACTTGGATTTTGAAAAATCTACTATGTCTGAAGCTGATATGCCCATGATGATAAAACTGGGGTACTTCGGAGAAGCTGAGAAGAAGCTTATTCGTTTTGCTGGAGAGGAAACCACTCCAAAGCCAAAGGATGACGAAGTAGTGGTCTTGAAAAGCTTTTTCATGGCAGGATTGCGGTTTCCCTTGAACGAGATGATTGGAGAAGTTTTGGATAATTTTGAGATTTTTCTTCATCAGCTGACTCCTAACGCCATTGTTAGGCTCAGCATTTTCATCTGGGCCCTTCGAAGCCCGGGGATGGACCCAAATGCTAAAGCTTTCCGCTGAGTGCATGAGCTGCATTACCAAACAAAGGCCAGGGAAGACAGGCTGCATGAAAATTTTGGTTGTTATAACTTCGCGTATCACAAGGATACGAAGGCTCCAGTTCTCATTTACCGCACCAAGTGGCCAACTGGCTAGAAGAGTGAGTGGTTTTATATCAAGGCCGATGAGAAGAAGAGGGAGAAGCTGAAGACGCTGGTCATGAGCCCACTGAGTTTAAGCTTCGGGATGTCGAGACCCTTGTGCAACATGAAGCCAGGATTACCATACCAGCTAGCCGTAGCAGAATTCAGAGTGGTGGCTGAACATATCAGCACCAGGAATCTAGTGCAAGAATACTTGGCGAACATGGTATCTCCAACATTGAGTGAATGGAGTATGCCGAAGCTGAAAGGAACAAAGAAGAAGGATGAACTTGTTCGATTGCCCTATCATTTCAAGTTTGAGAAACAATTCAAAGAGCCTTGCCAAGAGTGGCTAGATATGATTGAGGCCATGTGCAACGAAATGTTGGGCAATTATACCAAAAAGGAAGATCAACTGATGACTGCAGCCTTCGGCACCCGACCAAAATGAAGGTTGAATCGGGTAATGGATGCTTTAAACTTTGAATACCCTGACTATGAACGACTAAGCAAGGGTGCCGAAGGGCCAAAGAGAAAAAGGGTTGTCAGTGTTATGAGCAGATAGGCTGCTAGGATGGTAAAAGAGGACGAAAAATCTCTAAAAAAGAGGAAATCCAGTCCTGAGCCGAAGGTGGCGACTCGAAGAAGAGAAAAACTGCAACTCCGGAGCCGAAGATGGCTAAGATAGAAGAGGAAGCTCCTTCGACGCCTTCTGCTACCGAAGTAGAAGAAATTTTAGAGGTAATGACCGAATCCTTACCTATCAAGCTGCTAAGTCCTCTGGGCCACATCTGACGAAGCTTTTACAGAAGAAGGAAGAGCCTTCGGCAGCAAAAAAGGCAGTTGGGCCAAAAAAGCGAAGAATTGTTACTGTCATGCAAGCCATTGAGGAAACACCACCGCCGGCCTCAGCATCAAAAATGACACCAGCTGCCGAAGCTGCTACTTATGCCGAAGCTGGCACTGCCAAAGCTACCAATCTGGAGAGTACATTATCTGCTATTGATGAAGTACTCTTGGATTTGGCTGCGGTTACGGAAGAAGCCGTGGCCGCAGGGCCTGAGAAAGGAAAAGAAATTGCCAAAGATACTTTGGAAGATCAAAGCTTTAGCTTTCAGAACCTAGATGGTCAAGAATTGTCCAACCGAGAAGGAGGAGCTGCAGGAGTATGCTACATCCTGTGGCTACCAGCCAGGAGCCATGCTCTTTGGCAGAATTAATGAAGAAGCCTTAGGATGTATTTGAGACCGTACTGGGGCGAAGATTATCAGCACTCTGTCAAAGGGTGTTGGTTTCCGAAGCTTGAAGTTGACATTAGCAGCTACCGACGACAACATATCGTCGGCAGCTTATTTTATTCCAATTTTAAGGTAAAGTTTTTTCCTTAGCTTTTTTTATTGTTTCGCGATGAAGCAAAGATTTCTGACGAAGGTTATTTTGCACAGAGTATGCTGCTAAGCAAAGCCTGAGAATGCAACAAGACCTCGAGGATAAGAAGGATGAGGTTATAATCGAGGGTTTGGAAAAGAAAATCAAAGATCATGAAACTTCTCTAGAAAAGAAAGCTTTCCTTCTTCAAACAATGAAGGGTTCATTGGCACAAGCCCAAGCCGAAGTTGCTAGATTAAACGATGAACTCCTCCAAAAATCAGAAAGCTTCGAGCAAGAAAAGAAAAATTTCGATGCGAAGCTCAAAGCCGAAGTCGAGAAAAGTTTGAATCTGCAAAAATCCTTAAAGGAGCTTCAAAACATATGCTTGAACTTCGACAACCGGTGTGTGCAGCGGCTAAAATAGGTCTTCAACTCAGTGGGAGCCAACTCTAAAAATTTGAACCTTCGGTTGAAGACCTGCCAAGCACCCTCGAACATATTGAGAGCAAAGTTGAGGCGCTTGATGAAGTTATAGCTGGGCACGACGACTTCTGTGCCCTACTAGCTTCTCGCGGCACAGTTGTAGCTTTTATGAAGGCTGGTTGCACGCACAAGAAGATTGTCAACAGACCAAACTTCAGTTTATCACCAGCGGACTTAACTGATATCCCCAGCCTAGCCCGAAGCATTGGAAATAGATTTATAACACAAATTTGGACGAAGGGTGGGTGGGACTTAGCTGGTGACGAATCTCAAAGTCATCTTAAGCCGGTATTAAACTTGTACCTGTTGCTTACCTCCTCCTGAGATTACTTTTTACCTTATACTGCTTTGTTGTGTACAGGATGACGATGCCGAAGGTCAATAAACCGAAGCTTGACGGAGATTGATGAAGCTGTTGCACAAAGCTTTAGAGACATTTGAATTATCCTTGTAAAAGATTTTGTAATTTAGGAATCAAACATTACTCTGTAAATTTGTCCATACCTTGTAATATATTTTTACCTTTTCATTCCTTTGTGAATTGCTTTGATGTGGACGAAACTTGTATCTTTTGAGCCGGAGGCGAAAAACACCTTCCCTTCTTTTCGTACACGACGAAGCATATCTTTGCTTCTTATCGAAGCATTGTCATCAAAGCCAAAGCATCTGTTTGTAGTCTATGTTATGAAAATGATGATCCTACGAATGTCAACATGAATGTGTATGAATGCAATGAATGATGTGATGTAATGTGCAAACGAATGTCCAAACACACGCATATGAAGCCACACCTAGACTCTGCATCCCCTTAGGAACGTCTTTTGAGTCTTAAGCTCTGCATCCCCTTAGGAATGTCTTTGAGCTTCTTCACCTTTTATTTCGGTGGCATAAGTTCTGCATCCCCTTAGGAACGTCTTTTGAACTTCATCGCCTTCTATTTCGGCGGTATAAGTTTTGCATCCCCTTAGGAACGACTTTTGAACTTCTTCGACTTATATTTCGGTGGTATTTGGCTCTACATTCCCTTAGGAACGACTTTTGAGCAGAAAACTTACGCTGTGCTCCCTTAGGAATGACTTTTTGTAGGTTCGTCATGCTCTGCATCCCCTTGGGGACGACTTCTGAGCTTCTCCCTGCTTTTCTTTTTTTCTCTCTCTACACTCGATGGTGCATGCTCAGATTTTACATTTTACATCCTTTTGTGGGATTTGGCTCTCGTGGAGCTAAATAAGAAAGGAAAAATTACAAGCTATGGCCCCATTAAAAACCTTTCTCCCCCTTTGGAAAGGAAAAGGGTGCCATAGAAAAAATGGAAAAGATTACATCAAATTACACATAATATCTCCGAAGCTCATCCGCATTCCAAGATCTAGGTATGTCATTGTCGTCCATGTCCTTCAATTTGTAAGAACTGTGCCTCGACAAAGATACCACCAGAAAAGGTCCTTCCCACTTCAGCTGTAATTTTCCCACTGTGTCTGGATTGACTACCCTCCGAAGCACCAAATGCCCTATTTTGATATTTTTCAATCGAACTTTTTTGTCACGCCATTTTATTGTTTTGGCTTGATATTTACTGATGTTCTCTACAGCCTGAAGTCTGGTCCCTTCTATAGTATCTTTGCTACGTGATAATTAGCTTTGTCTTCTGCCGAAGCTACTGTTCTTATTGACCCTACTTTAGCTTCTTCTGGAGTTATAGCTTCATCACCAAATAATAGTTCAAAAGGTGTAAATCCTGTTGATCTTGATGTCATTGTGTTGTGGCTCCACACCAGTTTAATCAACTCATCAGGCCACTTTCCTCTGGGCTGATTGAAGATTAGCTTCATTATTCCCGTCATTATAATGCCATTTGCTCTTTCTACCAGCCCGTTTGACTTCGGATGCCTAACTTATGCAAAATGAGTCTTCGTGCCAATTTGGTCATAGAAATTCTTGAACGTTTCAGCATCAAACTGTGTTCCATTGTCCACAGTTATAGCCTTCGGCACGCCGAAGC
Source organism: Zea luxurians (assembly GCA_029449295.1). Taxonomy (NCBI): domain Eukaryota; kingdom Viridiplantae; phylum Streptophyta; class Magnoliopsida; order Poales; family Poaceae; genus Zea; species Zea luxurians. The sequence goes on along the minus strand of JAOPSE010000010.1, from coordinate 5,338,773 downwards.
GACAGACAATATTCTGCCAGAAGAATTTTTGAACTGTGGCTGAAGTTATTATAGCCAAAGGCTTTGCTTCAATCCACTTAGAAAAATATTCTACTGCCACCACAACATACTTCAAATTACCTTGTGCCGGTGGAAGTGGACCTAACAAATCCAAGCCCCATCTTTAAAACGGCCAAGTAGGTTGTATCAGCTGTGTGAGAGACGAAGGTTGCTTCTGATCTTTTGCACATTTTTGACAATTTTCACATTTTTGAACTAGCTCTGCTGCATCCGAAGCTGCCTTCGGCCAATAAAATCCTTGTCTAAACACTTTTCCCAGCAAGGGCCTAGACCCAATATGAGATCCACACAAACCTGCATGTATCTCCTTCATTAATTCTATACCTTCGGTTCTGGATAAACACTTGAGGAGTGGAGAACAGACTCCATGCTTGTATAATTCCCTTTCTATTATCACATACAGTCTTGTCCTTGCCTCCATTCTCTTATTATAAGCTTCGTCATCCGAAAGACAATTACCTTGGAGGAAAGATATAATTTTAGTCCTCCAATCTTCACCATGTACAGGGGAAATTCTAAGCATTGCTCTCTCCATAAGTTCAACCGAAGGTGCTTTTATTGTTTCGAAGAATACTTCCGAAGGTAGAGGGAGCCCCTGTGGCGCTAATTTGGCTAACAGATCTGCATGTTCATTTTCCCCTCTTGGAATATTCTTGACGGAAAAACCTTCGAAAGAAGCCTCCAACCTTCGAACTGTATCTAGATATTTTTTGAGCTTCGGGTCTCTCGCCTTACTACTTTTGTCTACATGACTAGAAATGACTTGGGAGTCAGTTTTAAGGATGGCCCTTCTTATTCCCATTGCCTTTAACTATCGAAGCCCCAACAGAAGTGCTTCATATTCAGCAATATTATTTGTACAACTGAAGTCAAGCTTTGCTGCATAACATGTTTTGATTTTTGAAGGCGCAACTAGGATAGCAGCTGCTCCTGCACTGAAGGTTCCCCAAGAACCATCGCAGAACACTGTCTAAGCTTTGGCGTCATTATTTGTTTCTTCTTCCTGAGCCCCTGGCGTCTAATCATCAATGAAGTCTGCTAACGCCTAGGATTGAATTGAGGATCTATGCACATAGTCAATACTGAATTCGTTAAGTTTCGCAGCCCATTTTCCAATCCTTCTAATAGCTTCTCTGTTCCTCATTATATCCCTCAGAGGCTGTGACGAAGGAACAATTATGTGATATGCTTGAAAATATTGCCGAAGCTTCATGGAGGCCATTAACACAGCATACAACACCTTCTCCAATTCTGTATAATTTTTCTTTGATAAACTTAAAACTTTGGAGACGAAGTACACTGGAGCTTGCTTTTTTGATTTGGCCATCTAACTTCTCTTGTACAAGAGCCGCACTAACCGTAGAGTGCAAAGCTGCCACATATAAGAGTAATGGAGCCCCTGGCGAAGGTGGAGTTAGTGTTGTTAGATCGATCAAGTATTGCTTCAGCTCTTCGAAAGCTTTTTGCTGAGCCAGACCCCATTGAAAAACTTCGGTTGACTTCAGTATTTCAAAGAATGGCAGATTTCTTTCTGCTGATCTGGATATGAATCTGTTTAATGATGCTAGTCTTCCTGCCAACCGTTGGGCCCCCTTCTTTGTGCTTGGCGGCTCCATTCGAAGGATAGCTTCAATCTTGCTCAGGTTGGCTTCAATTACCTTGGTTGATACCAAACAGCCAAGGAACTTGCCCTTCTTCACCCCAAAAACACTTTTCTGGATTTAACTTCAGGCCAGCTTGCCTGAAATTGGCAAATGTCTCTTGCAAATCAGCAATGTGATTTTCTTGCTTCGTGCTTTTCACTATGATATCATCAACATAGGTCAGTACATTCCTGCCTATTTGAGAATGAAGGACCTTGGCTGTCATTCTGCTGAAGCTTCCTCTAGCATTCTTGAGCCCCTCAGGCATCCGAAGGTAGCAATAGATGCCACTGGGAGTTATGAAGCTAGTCTTCGGCTCATCTTCCTTCTTCATCCAAATTTGATGATAGCCTGAGTAACAATCTAGTAGACTCATGAGCTCTGAAGAAGCTGCTGCATCTACTAGAGAGTCTATTCTTGGCAATGGGAACTCATCCTTTGGGCATGCCTTGTTGAGATCTGTGAAATCAATACACATTCTCTATTTACCATTGGCATTCTTCACCATAACAGTGTTGGCTAGCCATTCTAGGTATTTCACCTCTCTGATGACACCGACACTAAGAAGTCTCTTTACTTCGTTCCGAGCACCTTCAGCTTTGTCTTTAGACATCTTCCGAAGCCTCTATTTTCTTGGCCTAAAGGATGGGTCCACATTGAGTGAATGTTCAATAACATCTCTGTTGACACCACAGAGATCATTGGCTGACCAAGCAAAGACATCTTTGTTGTTGAATAGAAATCTTAGCAAAGTCTTCTCTTGCTCATCAGATAATTGAGACCACAGCAGTACCCTTTGTTCTGCTATATCTTGACATAGAAGCATAGGCTTTGGTGGATCCGCTGAAGCCGCCTTCTCTGTTTTGTATTTGTACTGCTGACAAGCTTCAGCTCCATCTATGTTATGGACTGCCTTTGAATCAGTCCAATTCCCTTCGGCCCTTCTGGATGCTTCTTGACTCCCATGGATAGCAATGGGCCCTTGTTTCGAAGGTATCTTCATGCATAAATATGCTGGATGAAGTATTGCCTCGAAGGCATTGAGTGTCCCTCGACCAATGGTTGCATTGTAGGGGAATTCTATGTCAACAATGTCAAAGATAACCTGTTCAGTCCTTGTGTTGTGGACATAGTCAAAGGTAACTGACATTGTGATTTTACCATGTGCGACAATCTGCCTTCCTCCGAAACCACAAAGAGGGTGTGTAGCATCATGAATCTTGTCTTTTGGCTCTTGCATCTGTTTGAAGGCCTTAGCAATATGATATCGATGCACTGCCTGTGTGAACCAGAAATTATGGACCAGAAATCCCTTGATGACACAAGATATGACCATAGCATCATTGTGAGGGTAATCCTTGAGCTGAAGGTCCTCCTGGGAGAAGGTGATTGGGATGTGAGACCATTTGGACTTGATGAAGGGTCCCTGCACCCCAACATGCTGCACCCTTCTCTGTGGTTCCTTGTTCTGCTTCTTGTTAGCCGGCTCTGAACTTGAACCACATGTTATCGGGAACACCAGCTTCATAGCCGAAGGTGCTTCGGCTTGATTGTTGAACGAAGCCATCAGCTCAAAAAGTGGACGTGAGTTCACTGGAGGTGGGCACCAATGTTGGGGACTTGTTCTCAAATGCTATGAGTTAAGGACAAGGCAACACAAAATGTTAAAGGTTAATACCCTCCGTCCTTCGAAGCATTATCTCCCTTAGGATATAATGATCTTCAGACGAAGGTCATGAAGGACATACCTTCATCATCGCAGCTTATGTTAATGAAAGAAGAAGCATATGAAATATGAGAGGCAAAATGAATAATCATATGATATTATTAATATCTCTTTTTTATATTATCATGGATAAACAGAAACAATTATTGAATTACATTTGTACCTTCGGCTTGACAGAAAGTAGAAGTCCAAGTGTGACGCACGAGCGAATACAAGTCAGCGTGAACAATACAGGGGTACTGTTCACCTATTTATAGGCATGGGACGCAGCCCGGTCAGAATTACATTTATGTCCTTGATGACTAGTTACAATCATGACACAAATCATCATGGACTGATCGGTCTTTTCCTCTTTAAGTCGGTGCAACCTTTCGTCTCAAGGCATGTCGCTATGCTGAAGCTCCCTAGATCGTAGCTTCCGCATGTACTTTCGCGCTGTGTTTGATTATAGGCTGATCTTTCGAAGGTGCTTCTTCTTAAAGGACCTTTGGCAATGAAGCAGGCCCCCAACAATCTCTATACACTCTGTTACTATATGTGTTGTCTTCTTTGGCGCATATATGAGATGCACCTGACTTTGTCCCATAAATCCGGGTGTGAGAGTAAGATAGAATTGTAGATAAGACGAGTAATTACGAGACATTATCTTTTGGGGGTTTTATTGGCTCAGTAGATTAGTGTGTCCCGTACTAATGCTAATACATTACCTTATGGTGGTACATGCCAGAATGCCCTGTTATACTATTTCAGTCAATCAAAGAAGCAAATCAGGCATTTATCTTCAGAACAATCATCCAAACACTTTAGATAGAGAAAATATATTTTTTGTTTTAGGTCTCCTATCTCGTTAGGGAGTCTTAATTGTAGGATTCCAAAGTGTGAAATCCTTCTTGTCTTTCTAGAGTAGAAAAGATAAGACTAGTCAGAGTAGAACAGCAAAATGTGAGATAGGACCAAGAAAGTACAGAAATAATCAGTGTAAGGTCAGAAGGTAAGGGTTTTTTCTAGTTCTATCTAGGTTTCGTCCTACAGTCAATATTTCCTCTGATACCACTACTGTCATACCCGGGTTTAAGGATAAGTCGGGTGCGTCTCATATGTGCGCCAAAGAAGAACACCACATATAATGACAAAGTGTATAGAGATAAATGTCACAAATATCATTATTACATAGAGGAAGTCTTACAAAAATAAATAAGAACAATAAAGCAAACTAAGTATTATTCCTTGGCGCCATAAAGTTGGACTGGGAGATGAAACCTAGATAAGCTCGTACTCTTTGTTGTAGGGCTTCTCCTGACCACCTGTTCTTCTCCTGTGGGGGGTTTATATATCGCAAGGGTGAGCTCACAAAATATCATAGCTCAATAAGTAGTGAGGAATAATGTGCATGAACTCACCAAAGGTGGGAGCTCATGTGAAGTGTAAGGCTGAAACAATAAATAAGGGTTACAGCTGAGCATTGCTTTTAATATGTTGGTCAAGTTTTATTAGCAATTATTAAATGTAAGTAGATACCAAACCAGAGTAATAATAGATCAAAATTAATAATAAACCACAATGTGATGCAAATGACATATTGAATTTAATTACATAAATTAATCATGTGAGAGTCCTGAGCTGCTCATGACCGCGAGCACGGCTAGTATACCAGTTTTACACTATGCAGAGGTTGTACCCTTTATCCACAAGTCATGTCATCCTGTTGCCAAGGGGTCTAGAAGTCCCATTCATCTCTACCGAGGAAACGAGGCAGGTAACACTACGAGGCCTTTACAAAGTTCCACTAGCTTTAGAAAACCCGCTACAGTTTCTAAGGAGCGCGATGCAGGAATCCCCCGTCTGACCGCCATCGCAGCAAAATCAACCCGAGAATCTCCCTACACCGACAACTCTCGTACTGCCCTTGCCCTGTTGGGGCGAAGGCGAAGACGCCACCCTTCGCTCGATGCCTTCGCCGACCTCGCTGCACCAACGAAGGCAAGACGACGGGCAGACCTACCCTTCGTCCCCACACGTCGCCGGACGAAGACTTGTAACGAGGTCGTCTTATCTTGCGAACCTCGCTCAACATGGAGGCCCACGTGTGAGCTGGCCCATTGTAGCAGGCCCTGCGTGGCCGCTGCACATTACAGGCCTAATTTGTAAAGGTCTCCCTGTTATTACGGTCTGTAACCCTGCTTTATGGGAATATTCCGGGGATAACCTAGGTGCCTGAGGGCACATGCGTCCTTAACACTGGACGCTGGGCACTCAGACACCTATAAATATCCCTGCACAGTGCCCTTGAGGGGTAGGTTAACAGAGCTATCGCCATCTCGAGCAAAAACCCTGTTTACATCGCTACACACCCCCGTTGGATCAACTTGCGCCGGAGAGCAAGTTCCAACATGCCCCTTTCACTAGCTTTCCTAATTAGTCAACCAAGGGCGTCCCATTCCACCCTTGTGGTGGCACGTGTTTCTCAAGTTAAGCTCCATGTTCCAATTAACATAATAGTCTTATCATGAACAAAATAGAACAATAATAATAAAGAATGACCATGTGTAATAGTAATCTCAACACCCAAAACCACATATAGCAATAGCCAAGACTACCCAAAAGTTCAGGGGTAACAAGGTGTAAAGATGACTAAACTAGGGTGACCTATTAGGTCCCATCAAAATTAAGCCTACGAATGCCAAAATGATTATAGAGAACATTATTGGGTAAATAAAAGTGGTCAAGGGCAGAACTTGCCTTCAACGAGCTCATGCTCAGCAACTTCTACCTGCTGAACACCTGGATCCTTGGTCACTGGTTTCATCTGCTCGAAGCAATGCAAACAGACATTGTATAGGAGAAATTAACATCACACCAAACATGAGTACAAAATACATAATAATAATCTACGCATCGTAATGAGATCGTAGGTTCGAAAATCACTAAATTCGGAGTTACGGATTACAAGTTATGATTTTTCCGAAGTCTTTATGTGTTTGGTACAGAAATAATTAAGTGATTAATTTTAATATAGATGTCATGTTAAAATTTAAAGGGAAATGTGCCCTTGGGCCATTTCTATAAATGTTTTGGTGATTAGATGCCCAACACAAATTACTTTGGTTCAAATGTACTAAGTGTGGAAGAGATGCAAATCAAAGAATCAAGGTATGACTCTGGCTTTAGTAAATCGTTTTTGGGTACTAACATATTTCTCTAAGTGTTAGGAACCTTGGTTAATCAACTAAGATTGGATTGGAGAAGTTTGGCTAAGTGTAGCCAAACTTGAACGAGCCTAAGGTACACCGGACTGTCCGCTGTGCACCGGACAGTGTCCGGTGCCTAGGCTGGCTCGGCGACGAACTCGTCACTCTCGGGAATTCGCCGAGGGCGCTGCGGCTATAATTCACTGGACTGTTCGGTGTGCACCAGACTATCCGGTGAGCCAACGGCATCTGCGCCAACGGTCGGCAGCGTGATCAACGGGCCACACGTGGCCCGAGCAATGGTCCACTTGGTCGCACCGGACTGTCCGGTGTGCACCGGACAGTGTCCGGTGCGCCAAGGGGATCAAAGGCTCAACGGTCGACTTCGCCAGACAAGGAAAGAGATCGGGCAACGGACAAGAACTTTTCATGTCCGGTGGTGCACCGGACTGTTCGGTGCGCCACCCGACAGAAGGCAAGAATTTCCTTCCAAATGGAATTCCAACGGCTCATAGCTGCCTTGAGGCTATAAAAGGGACCCCTAGGCGCATGGAGCACAACACCAAGCATTCTCTAAACATCCTAAGACGCCTAGACTCCGCAAATACGCATTTGGATCATCGTGACTGAGATTTGAGCACTAAGTGTGTTGTGAACTTGTGGCATTGTTCTTGTGTGCTCTCTTCCTTGACTTGTGTGCGTATGTTGCTACGATTCTAGTCTTGTGTGTGTTTCTTTCCCTCCCTACCCTTATGCTTTTTGAAAGTCGCCTAGAGGCAGGGTGGACAGGCGAAATCTGAAAATTATAAACTTAAACACGCACTAAGGTCGGGGGTTAGCGTTAGAGTTAAACTCAAGTTGCAAGGATAGGGAAAACAAATCAACCAAGAAATAAAGCGGATGAACACGGTGATTTGTTTTACCGAGGTTCGGTTCCCAAAGAACCATATCCCTGGTCACAAAGACCGGGTCTATTTCAACCCTTTCCCTCTCTCAATCGGCACTTAGACCGGTTGTGTGCTTCTTCTTAATCTCACGGGTCACTAAGACCCAGCAAGGATCACCACACAATTAGGTGTCTCTTGCAAGCTTTACAATTCACTTAGAAGGTTGAGAAAGGGATGAAGAAAAGCACGATTGCAAAAACCAAGCAACAAGAGCGACAAATAACACACGTATCACTCTCTCTCTCTCTCTCTCAAGTCGCTAATCACTAATGTTCACTTGTCTCAATTGTGGAACTTGAGAGATTAGAAGCTTTGATGTGTCTTGGAATGGATTGCTAGCTCTTGTATTGAATGTGAAAGATTGGAGTGCTTGGGTGTAGTGAATGGAGGTGGTTGGGGTTGTATTTATAGCCCCCAACCACTTCCTAGCCGTGCTCCCTTTCTGCCGACCGCGGACGGTCCGCGCCCCTGGTCCGGATGGTCCGCCCCTGCACATCAACGGCTAAAATCGCAACGGTCAGCAGTAACAGCTATTTCAACGGCTACTATGCATTAAATGCGTCGTCAGATGTCAGGTACCGCAGTCGCGGAAGGTCCGGTCATGCACCCCGGACGGTCTGCGAGGACGCTTATAATTCATTTTACCAAACCCGTTACCTTCGGGTTTTTCTGGTTTTTCACCGACCGGACGGTCCGTGCCTGAGGCCGGACGGTCCGCGCTTGGTCTAGGACGGTGTTGGCTTTTCTATCGGATGGTCTGTAGTGTTGACTTGCGTTTATGCAGTGTTCCTGTCCGAGGGTCACCCTGGTGTCGCGGACGGTCCGCCGCAAGGGCCTGGATGGTCCGCCCTTAGGTGTTTTTCCAAAAAAGCTTCTCCTATCCAGAATATCTATGTTATTCCGGTCAGTCTAGTTAGAATGGTTGTAGATGAACTTATGCACCTGTGAAATGATTAACTAGACAAACTGGTTAGTCCAAAAGGTTGTGATGGTCGTCAAACACCAAAATCGATTATAGGAAATGTTTGAGACTATTTCCCTTTCAATCTCCCCCTTTTGGTGATTGATGCCAACACAACCAAGCAACTACAAAGTATAGAAATGTAACTAGTTTGCATTTTGACAGGATGTGCATAAGTTATTTTGATATGAAGGCATTTCTAAGTAGATAAGTTTGATTTGATATATTTAACATTTTGGACCACATTTGCACCACTTGTTTTATTTCTGCAAATTCTTTTGGAAAATCTTTTCAAAGTCTTTTGCAAATAGTTAAAGGTAAATGAGTAAGATTGCAAGAAGCATTTTCAAGTTTTGAAATTTCTCCCCCTGTTTCAAATGCTTTTTCCTTTGACTAAATAAAACTCCCCATGAATGAAATTCTCCTCTTAGCTTTCAAGAGGGTTTGAAAATAGATACAAATTCTGAAAATTTATCTTTAAAGATAACAATGAAGATATTTCTATGGATACCAATGTGAAGAACATCAATTTAAAACTTTATTTCGAAAATTTTTGAAATGGTGGTGGTGCGGTCCTTTTGCTTTGGGCTTAATATCTTCTCCCCCTTTGGCATTAATCACCAAAAAACAGAGACTTTGAGAGCCCTTTTACTTTCTCCCCCATTGGTACAAGTAAATATGAGTGAAGGATTATACCAATTTGGAGTGATGTGGTGTGACGGCGAAGGGTAAATAATACTGATAGAGTGAAGTGGAAGCCTTGTCTTCACCGAAGACTCCTTTTTCCCTTTCAATCTACGACTTTGCATAGAAATACACTTGAAAACACATTACTCGTAGACATAAAAGAGATATGATCAAAGGTATATAAATGAGCTATGTGTGCAATGTTTCAATCAAAATTCCTAGAATCAAGAATGTTTTAGCTCATTCCTAAGTTGGTAAAGGTTTTTCTCATCTAATGGTTTGGTAAAGATATCGGCTAGTTGTTCTTTGGTGCTAACATAAGCAATCTCGATATCCCCCCTTTGTTGGTGATCCCTCAAAAAGTGATACCGAATGTCTATGTGCTTAGTGCAGCTGTGTTCAACGAGATTATCCGCCATGCGGATTGCACTCTCATTGTCACAAAGGAGAGGGACTTTGCTCAATTTGTAGCCATAGTCCCTTAGGGTTTGCCTCATCCAAAGTAATTGCACACAACAATAGCCTACGACAATGTACTCGGCTTCGGCGGTAGAAAGAGCTACTGAGTTTTGTTTTTTTTGAAGCCCAAGACACCAGGGATCTCCCCAGAAACTGACAAGCCCCTGATGTGCTCTTTCTATCAATTTTACACCCTGCCCAATCGGCATTGGAATATCCTATTAAATCAAAAAGTGGATCCCTTGGGGTACCAAAGACCAAACTTAGGTGTGTAAACTAAATATCTCATGATTCTTTCCATGGCCCTAAGGTGAACTCCTTAGGATCGGCTTGGAACCTTGCACACATGCATACGGAAAAGCATATATATCCGGTCGAGATGCACATAAATAGAGTAAAGATTCTATCATCGACCGGTATACCTTTTGATCTATGGATTTACCTCCCGTGTCGAGGTCAAGATGCACATTAGTTCCCATGGGTGTCCTTGATGGGCTTAGCATCCTTCATTCCAAACTTGTTGAGTATGTCTTGAATATACTTTGTTTGGCTAATGAAGGTGCCCTCTTGGAGTTGATTGACTTGAAATTCCTAGAAAATACTTCAACTCCCCCATCATAGACATCTCGAATTTTGAATCATGATCCTACTAAACTCTTTCACAAGTTGGTTTGTTAGTAGACCCAAATATGATATCGTCAACATAAATTTGGCATACAAACAAATCTTTTGCAATGGTTTTAGTAAAGAGAGTAGGATCGGCTTTACTGACATTGAATCCATTAGTGATAAGAAAATCTCGCAGGCATTCATACCATGCTCTTGGGGCTTGCTTGAGCCCATAAAGCGCCTTTGAGAGTTTGTAAACATGGTTAGGATACTCACTATCTTCAAAGCCGGGAGGTTGCTCAACATAGACCTCTTCCTTGATTGGTCCATTGAGGAAGGAACTTTTCACGTCCATTTGATAGAGCTTAAAGCCATGGTAATTAGCATAGGCAAGTAATATACGAATTGACTCAAGCCTAGCTACAGGTGCATAGGTTTCACCTAAATCCAATCCTACGACTTGTGAATAACCCTTGGCTACAAGTCGGGCTTTGTTCCTTGTCACCACACCATGCTCATCTTGCTTGTTGCGGAATACCCATTTGGTGCCTACAACATTTTGATTAGGACATGGAACTAGATGTCATACCTCATTCCTCGTGAAGTTGTTGAGTTCCTCTTGCATTGCCAGCACCCAATCCAAGTCTCTTAGTGCATCCTCCACCCTGTATGACTCAATAGAGGACACAAAAGAGTTAATGTTCACAAAAATGAGTGACTCGAGATCGAGTGGTTACCCCCTTATGAATATCACTAAGGATGGAGTTCACGGGGTGATCTCTTTGAATCGCTTGGAGGACTCTTGGGTGTGGCGGTCTTTGACCCTGAATTTCTTGCTCATCATCCTTGTCTTTGTCATGGTCATCTCCCCCTTGATCATTGTCCTCCTCTCGAGGTGGCTCATCCTCTTGATCTTCATTTTCATCATCTTGAGCTTGATCCTCATCCTAAGTTGGTGGAGATGCTTGCATGGAAGATAACGTTGATCTTGTGCTTGTGTAGGCTCTTCGGATTCCTTAGGACACACATCCCTAGTGGACATGTTCCTTAGCACGATGCATGGAGCCTCTTCATCATCTAGTTCATCAAGATCAACTTGCTCCACTTAGGAGCCATTAGTCTCATCAAACACAATGTCACAAGAAACTTCAACTAACCCAGTGGATTTGTTGAAGACTCTATATGCCCTTGTGTTTGAGTCATATCCTAGTAAAAAGCCTTCTATAGCCTTAGGAGCAAATTTAGATTTTCTACCTCTTTTAACAAGAATAAAACATTTACTACCAAAGACTCTAAAATATGAAACATTGGGTTTTTTATCGGTGAGGAGTTCGTATGATGTCTTCTTGAGGATTCGGTGAAGATAGAGCCAGTTGATGGAGTAGCAAGCGGTGTTAATCGCCTCAGCCAAAACCGGCCCAAAGTCTTGTATTCATCAAGCATGGTCCTCGCCATGTCCAGTAGAGTTCTATTCTTCCTCTCCACTACACCATTTTGTTGAGGTGTGTAGGGAGAAGAGAACTGATGCTTGATGCCCTCCTCCTCAAGAAAGCCTTCAATTGTGAGTTCTTGAACTCCATCCCATTGTCGCTTCAAATCTTTTTGATTCTTAATCCGAACTCATTTTGAGCCCATCTCAAGAATCCCTTTAGGGTCTCTTGGGTTTGTGATTTTTCCTGCAAAAAGAATACCTAAGTGAAGCGAGAATAATCATCCACAATTACTAGATAGTACTTACACCTGTCGATGCTTATGTAAGCTATTGGCCCGAATAGATCCATGTGGAGTAGCTCCAGTGGCCTGTCTATTGTCATTATGTTCTTGTGTGGATGGTGGACACCAATTTGCTTCCCTACTTGACATGCACTACAAACCCTGTCTTTCTCAAAATGAACATTGGATAGTCCCAAAATGTGCTCTCCCTTTAGAAGCTTGTGAAGATTCTTCATCCCAACATGGGCTAGTCGGCGATGCCAGAGCCAACCCATATTAGTCTAGCAATTAAGCAAGTATCGAGTTCAGCTCTATTAAAATCAACTAAGAATAGCTGACCATCTAATACTCCCTTAAATGCTACTGAATCATCACTTCTTCTAAAGACAGTAACACCTATATGAGTAAAAAGACAGTTGTAACCCATTTGCATAATTGAGAAATAGAAAGCAAATTGTAATCTAAAGAATCTACAAGAAAAACATTGGAAATAGAATGGTCAGGTGATATAGCAATTTTACCAAGTCCTTTGACCAAACCTTGATTTCCATCCCCGAATGTGATGGCTCTTTGGGGATCTTCGTTTTTCTCGTAGGAGGAGAACATCTTTTTTCTCCCCTGTCATGTGGTTTGTGCATCCGCTATCAATAATCCAACTTGATCCCCCGGATGCATAAACCTACAAAACAGTTTTAGGCCTTGTTCTTAGGTACCCAAACAGTCTTGGGTCCTTTCACGTTAGCAACAAGCACCTTGGGTACCCAAACACAAGTCTTTGAGCCCTTGTGTTTGCCCCCAACATATTTGGCAACTACTTTGCCTGATTTGTTAGTTAGCACATAAGATGCATCAAAAGTTTTAAATGAAACATTAGATTCATTTGATGCAGTAGGAGATTTCTTTTTAGGCAATTTAACGTGGGTTGATTGCCTAGAGCTAGAAGCCTCATTCTTGTACATAAATGCATGGTGAGAGACAGAATGAGTTTTCTTAGCATGAATTCTCCTAATCTTATGTTCAGGATAACCAGCAGGATATAAAATGTAACCCTCATTATCCTGAGCCATGGGAGCCTTGCCCTTAACAAAATTGGACAATCTTTTAGGGGCATTAAGTTTGACATTGCTTCCTTGTTGGAAGCCAATGCCATCCTTGATGCCAGGGCGTCTCCCATTATAGAGCATGCTTCTAGCAAATTTAAATTTTTCATTCTCAATTTCATGCTCATTTATTTTAGCAGTTAATTGAGCTATATGATCATTTTGTTGTTTAAATAAAGCAAGGTGATCATGAATGTCATCAACATTAATATCTCTACATCTAGTACAAATAGCAACATGTTCAACAGTAGATATAGAGGGTTTGCAAGTATTTAATTCATCAATCTTAGCATGTAAAATAGCATTCTCATTTCTAAGATTGGAAATAGAAACGTTGCAAACATTTAAATCTTTAGCCTTAGAAATTAACTTATCATTCTCAGTTTTAAGGCTAGTAATTGATTCATTCAATTTATTAATCTTAGCAATTAAACTAGCATTATCATTTTTAGATTGGTAATTGAATCATCACAAGCATTTAACTTCTCAACCTTAGCAAATAAATTAGAGTTCTTAGTTCTAAGGTTTGAAATAGTGTCATGGCAAATGCTAAGCTCCTTAGTCAATTTTTCATTTTTCTCTACATCCTGAGCATAAGCATTCTTCACCTTAACATGCTTTTTATTTTCCTTAATAAGGAATTCCTCTTGGCTATCCAAGAGTTCATCCTTCTCATGAATAGCACCTATCAATTTATTCAATTTTTCTTTTTGATGCATGTTAAGGTTGGCAAAACGGGTAAGTAAATTATCCTCATCTTCACTAGAGCTACCCTCATCACTAGATGTTGTATATTTAGTGGAGGCTCTAGATTTTACCTTCTTCCTTTTGCCATCCTTTGCCATGAGGCACTTGTGGCCGACATTGGGGAAGAGAAGTCCTTTGTTGACGGCGATGTTGGTGGCATCCTCGTCGGAGGAGGAGTCGGTGGAGCTCTCATCGGAGTCCCATTCCCGACACCACGTGGGCATCTCCGCCCTTCTTCTTGTAGTACCTCTTCTTCTCCTTCTTCTTTCCGCTCTTGTCGTCGCCCCTGTCACTATCACTAGACTTAGGACATTTAGCGATATAATGATCGGGCTTACCACATTTGTAGCACACCCTTTTGGAGCGGGGTTTGTAGTCCTTCCCCCTCCTTTGCTTGAGGATTTGACGGAAGCTCTTGATGATGAGCGCTATCTCCTCATTGTCGAGCTTGAGGCATTGATGGGGAGCCTACTTGATGTAGACTCTTCTTCTCTTCCGTCGCCTTGAATGCGACGGGTTGCACCTCGGGTGTGGAGGTGGCACCTTGCTCCAAGTTGACAATTTGTTTGGAGCCTTTGGAGACATTAGCTTATATCTAGGATCACCACGTATTAATTGAACTTGAGTAGGATTACAAAATACGAGTGATCTAAGAATAAACTTGACCATTTCATGGTTGTGACGGAACCTCCCAAGTCATTAGGCCCACCTACAGTTGTCCTTGTCCATTGGACCTCGGACAACCCTGCAGATGCACCTAATCACTTGACAAGTTCGGTATCTGAATTCTTTACTTTGCCCAAGAGCGTTTCACCCGTCACGTAGATATTGCAACACATCGGAGGAACGAATATGCGGAAGCAGTTTACAACACTTATTTTATATTAAAGTATAGAAAGAGTATTATTATTACAGACCAGTAATATATAAGAGTGCAGGAGTAATATTATTACAAACCGGGAGACAAAAACTCCTCCCGCTAAACAGTTAGAAGTTTTTAAAGGAGGACACTTCCTCCCGACGCTTCAGTCCTGATTTTCTTCCTTTGGCACCACCTTGGAACAAAAGCAACAAAAATTTGCTGCTTCCTTACCTACAACAACATGGGTTCGAAAACCCTGAGTACGAAGTGTACTTTCGCAAGTCTTACCCATCCAAAATAAAAGACTCTCAAGGATATGCTGGCTTAAGGGAGTCAAGGTAAGGCTTAATCAATAATCAAGACTCTATTTGCAAAATGCTTACTAATAGTGGATCCTTAAAAATCCAGTTTTATTAGCAAGTTAAGTCATTACCTGAATTCTAGAGTTCTTTCTACCCTAGTTCAAGCACTTGGCATATACTAGCCATTTTCTTATCGATCCTTCTTATTTACTGGAATGCTACGTGTAGGGCAGTGACCAAGTCTTCATGTCAGAGAAGTAACGGCGATCCGAATCGATTAATTCCCAGCTGGGGATCTCCAATCACACGACATATGTAGCACTTAACCCTTGCATATGTCAACTCGCCACCGGGGTTCTTAAGACCAGATCAGGTTCACGCCAACCGAGAGCATAGATAGACCACCGTCCAGCCTCTTGCCACGGAGGGTACACACTACTCTCGCCATCTCTCCACTCCCATTACGTGTTGTCTTATTCTAGTATTAGTCTGCCCGAGGCAAAGCTTACCCATGATGAGGCATGTGACCAGATAAAATGTCCTCGATCAGCAAGCCTATATCGAGACGGTCCTTAATCGACTCAGACGGAGACACTACACCGAGACTCTCTTCTCGTGCAAGTCACCCCTCCGGTCTTAGCTTTATCATTTCAAACCCAAAGTTTGGTACCTGTCTACATCTTATCCGATGTGGAACCCATCACGGCCATGATGGATCCACCATCAAGTTTCATTTTTCAAAACATCCCATCCCACTTGAAGCATCATCTTTCATCAAAACAAAACATTTTGTTTTTCTAGAGCAAGACTAAGCATAAGAAAAACCATTTTATAAAAAAGGTGATCAAGAAAAGGTAATCAAACTTCCAAGGAAGGAAATGCATCAACGGTTTAAGCACACAACTCCTATCACCTTATGCATCAAGCAAGTGAGAAATGTTTTAAAACAGCAAGGAGGTGGCAAATGCACTGGGGCTTGCCTTGTGTTATAGGAGAGTCAGGCTCTGCTCCACAAATGTCAAAATAAAAGCAGCTCCCGGCAGGTGGGTCTTCAGGTGGTGGTGTAGCTCTTGCTTCTTCAACCTCTACTTCTTCATCGTTTTCTATATAGAACCATATATAATCATGAATGCTCATGTAATTCTTACAAAAATGCAAATATAATAAAGGTACATTATCTTAGGTCTTGAATACAATTTTCCTTCATGGGACTCCAGGAAACTAGGGTTTTTGAAGTCAGTAGTGTAGTTCATAGGGCAAGCATCACTAAAAGATTAGGGTTTTGGGGTTTAAGTACCAAACATTGCCCAAATCATTCCAAACTTTACCCAAGGCTTCTAAATAACATTTAAAGCTTATCCAAAAAGTTTAGTGATTTTTGGAGTTATTAACCAATTCCTAAAATTCCAGGAATATGGGTTTTGGCTATTTTAAATACTCCATAATTCCTTATTTGGGCAAAAATCATAAAACAATTTTTATAAAATACTATAGGAATTTAGGAATATAACAAAATTGGTCTGGTATTTTTAGCATTTTCCTACAATTTTATATGAATTCTCTAATCCTGGAAGAAAAAGAAAAGGGAAAAGTATGAATAGTATTGGGCCAAAACTGGCCCAAGTCAGCCCGTGAACAGGCAAACGCGCCCGCGCGCGTGCTCCCGCGATGGACAGTTTGTGCCGGGGTCCTCATGGGTTTGAATAACTAGCGAGGAACCCCACGCTCTATTTGCTTGGGTCACTAACAAATGCAAATAAGCCCTCGAACTTCTATTTCTTCACAGCCTGCGTTCCTCGACGACGAACGACGCTGAACCGAGTTCCGGCGAACCTGTACCGGCCAAGCCACGCAATGGCCAGTGCTCTAACTTGGCTGACACCTAATTCAATACCTAATACTCGTTTCCCCTCGATCAATTGCACAATCCAAGCTCTTAATCACACTATCCACGGTGACAGCGCGAACTACGGATGAACAGAGGTGTTCCTGATGATCTAGCGCGGTCTAGCTTAATTGATTGGGTCGAGGAGCATCAGGGGCATGTAAGGGTGCTGAAACAAGAGAGCAGAGGAAAAGATTGGACCTAGAGCGCACTGGCCACGGTGAGAGCTTGTTCACGGTGGCGGAAAACTGATTTGGGGAAGGGGCTTTGGTAAGCAATTCGGGGGCTTTGGTGAGTAATTGGAGGCACGAGCGGGTGTGTTGAGTGCACAATTACATAGCGGAGCCGAGGGTGTGCTCAATTTATAGGGCCCTTGAGCGGTGGCCCATGAATTTGAGATAGCGCGGTGGTGGCCGGAGAGAAGGGGGTGCACTGGCGCAAGCAATTGGTGGCGTTTACCGTGGCAAGCTCACCGGCGATGAACGGGGGGCTATGGTGACTCACTTCGACGTGGTTAAAGCACCAAAGCACGTGGCGCAAGGTCGCGAGGTGGCTAACTCCGATGAGTCTATCCGAAGCGGTCGTGACTCAGGCGGGTACGGTGGCGGGAGTAGAATAGTGGCCGGAGTTCATCCATAGTGTGATATTTCTTGCCCTTCTTCGTTATCCATCTACGCTGGGCACGAATCACCGCGACGGGCGCGAATCCGAGCCCATGGCTCGTCGGCGGCGAGGTTCCAGAGATTGGGATATTTTCAGTGCACTGTACCATTGGATCCTCATTCAGTCATCCTGACAGCGCAACTTGCAGGGAGATTTGCTCCCAATTTCATGTAGTGACTTGATCTGCTCTCTGTGTCAAAGTTGTAGCCCTATGATCCAGCTATAACCTTGCTATAGCAACCATAGCCAAACCAGGACTAGATCACAGTCAAATCCCAGCTCAAAGGTTGCCCAACTTCACTGTCATACAATATTCAGTCTCTGTATTATCTGACAGCCAGACTTCAGACCCATTTGACTCCTAATTTTGTACAATACCAGGGCTTAAGCACTTAATCAAATTTGTACTCCTATAGTAGCTCTATAAGTTTAATGTGTTGGCCCTAGGCAAATTCCTAATATTTTTAGAACTACAGAGCTCCAAAGTCAGCCCTGTTCACTGGGTTTCAGACTTAGTCACATGAGAGGTATAGAGTGGCTTTTTGCAAATAAGCCCAAATCTCATCCTTTGACTTGGAAATCCTCAAATGTGTGAAGCACATGATTGAGGTGCCCTAATACCTTGTTTTTTTGCACTTGGGTCCAAAGTGTGCCAAATTTACATATAACCCCCTAGGGTTTCAACTCAGGGTTTTCCAGGGGTCTTTTTATGGTTTTTGGCACTTCTAGGGTTTGAATGCCACTCAAGTCCATTAAATGTGATATCTTATGATTATTTCTCATGAGTTTTGAAGTGTTCTCATGCTTGGGCTTTATTATCACACCTAGGCCTGGTTTAGGGTTAAATACCCTACCCTAGGGTTACTCACATATCAAGTCACACCAAAACAACTTGTTTGAAATTTTTGCCTAGTGAATGCATTCTAAGTGTAACAAACACATGATATGCTAATGCCCATGATGTTATGCTCAATTTTTAATGGCAGTAACACCAGGGGTGTTACATCCTTCCCCCCATAAAAGAATCTCGTCCCGAGATTTAAAAGTCCTAGGGCAAGTAATGGAAAAGGAAATATGTCATATTTTTATTTCCTTATTTCTTGTACAAGGCAGGGGGTGGTATGGGGTCTACTCCTCTATTACACGATGGTACATATCTCACAAGTTACATGAAGCTAAAAAGCCTTGGAAATTCTTTTCTAAAAAGTCTTGAGCTTTCCATGTAGCTTCATCTTCCATGTGTAGGTTCCATTGTATCTTATAAAATTTGAGAGTTCTCCTTCGGGTAATCCTGTCCTTTTGATCCAGGACTCGAATAGGATGTTCTGAATATGTCAAGTCTGGTTCTAAGGCAACATCCGTCACTTCAACGGTTCGATCTGGAACCCGAAGACACTTCTTCAATTGGGATACGTGGAACACATTGTGCACTGCAGACAATGTTTCAGGTAGTTGGAGTCGGTATGCCACTGGTCCACATCTTTCAAGGATAGGAAAAGGACCAATGTACCCGGGTGTAAGCTTCCCTTTTACCCTGAAACGAGATACACCCTTCATTGGTGAGACTTTCAGGTAGACATAATCTTCAACTTGAAAGTACAAGGGTTGGTGTCGTTTGTCTGCATAACTCTTTTGGCGAGCTTGGGCTTCTTTCAAATTATATATAATTCGTTGAACCTTCTCCTCCATTTCTTTTACCATATCTGGCCTCAAAAACCATCTCTCTCCTGGTCCAGACTAATTTAATGGAGTATGGCACTATCGTCCATATAAAGCTTCAAAAGGTGCCATCTTGATACTTTCTTGATAACTATTGTTGTATGAGAATTCTGCCAATGGTAAACAATCATCCCATTTCTGCAGAAACTCTAAAACACATGCTCGCAACATGTCTTCAAGTATCTGGTTCACTCTCTCAGTCTGCCCACTGGTTTGAGGATGATAGGCCGAACTATGGAGCAACTTAGTACCCAGAAATTTGTGGAGTTCTTCCCAGAATTTGGATACAAATTGAGGTCCACGATCCAACACTATTGTCTTTGGAACACCGTGCAAACTGAGAATATGAGCAATATATAGCTTCACATATGTGGCCACTGTATACTTTGCCTTGACTGGGAGAAAGTGGGTGATCTTTGTAAGTCGATCAATGATAACCCAGATGGAATCAAACCCTTTTGCTGTCCTAGGTAATCCCACAATGAAGTCCATACTAATGTCCTCCCATTTCCAAGTCAGGATAGGCAAAGATTGTAGTGGACTAGCAGTCTTCATGTGTATGGCCTTGACACGTCTACAAGTGTCGCATCTTGCCACATAGCGTGCAATTTCAATCTTCATTTTCGTCCACCAATAATGTTGCTTTAGATCATGATACATCTTAGTGCTTCTGGGATGAATGGAATAGCGGCTAAGATGAGCTTCATCCAAAATTTGCTGGCGGACCTCATCATTCTTGGGCACAACTATGCGGTTATTAAACCATACAATGCCTTGATCATCTTTTCTAAAACAGTTTGCTTTACCGGCCTTTATTTTCTCATAAATGTTTTTCATACCCATATCACTTCTTTGCGCATCAATAATCTTTTGCAGAAGAATTGACTCAAGCCTTAATTGATTTAAGGTTCCATGTTGAATCATTCCCAGGTTTAATTTCTCCATTTCTTGGCATAATGTGATGTCAGAAGTTTTTACTGTAAGACAATGGTAGGACGCCTTGCGACTTAGTGCATTTGCCACCACGTTGGCCTTGCCTGGGTGATAATGAATTCCCAATTCGTAATCCTTAATCAGCTCAAGCCATCTCCTCTGTCTCATATTTAGTTCTGACTGGGTAAAAATGTACTTCAAGCTTTTATGATCTGTATATATATGACAGTTATTTCCCAGCAGATAATGACGCCATATTTTCATGAACCACAGCAGCTAATTCTAGGTCATGAGTTGGATAATGTTCCTCATGCCGGCGCAACTGTCTTGAAGCATAGGCTATAACTCGGCCCTCTTGCATCAAGACATAGCCTAAACCACTGCCTGATGCGTCACAATACACATCAAAAGGTTTTTCAATGACTGGTTGAGCTAATACCGGAGCAGTGGTCAATAACACCTTCAGCTGCTCGAAGGCTTCATTGCATCCTGAGGACCAGTTAAATTTTGTATCGTCCTTCAATAAACTTGTGATTGGCTTCACAAGCTTGGAAAAATCTAGGATAAACCAGTGGTAATAACCAGCCAGTCCAAGGAAACTTCGGACTTGATGTACAGTGGTTGGCGGTTTCCACCCTAAAATATCCTTGACCTTGCTGGGATCAACCGCAATCCCCTTAGCAGACAATACGTGTCCCAGAAATTGGATTTCTTCCAGCCAAAACGTGCACTTGCTGAATTTAGCATATAGTTGATGTTCCCTTAAGCGCGTTAATACGATCCACAGATGCCGAGCATGCTCCTCTTCATTCTTGGAATAAATCAAGATATCATCAATGAAGACCACTACAAATTTGTCCAACTCGAGCATGAATACCGAGTTCATTAGATAGGTGAAGTGGGCAGGAGCATTTGTTAATTCGAAAGACATAGCCAGATATTCAAATTATCCATACCGCATAGTAATGCGGTCTTGGGTATATCTTCGGGTCGGATACGGATCTGATGATAGCCCGAACTGAGGTCAATCTTGGAAAATACTCGAGCTCCGGTAAGCTGATCAAATGAGATATCAATCCGGGGAAGAGGGTACTTATTCTTGATTGTGACCTCATTGAGGGGTCTGTAGTCCACGCAACATTCGAAGTGTTTGATCCTTTTTCTTGACAAAGATTGCTGGACAACCCCAAGGTGATGCGCTAGGTCGGATGAATCCCTTCTCTAGTAGATCTTGTAATTATGTCTTGAGCTCTGCCAACTCATTTGGAGGCATTTGGTATGACCTTCTAGAAACAGGAGCCGTACCAGGCTTCAATTCAATCACAAACTCTACATCTCTTTCTGGAGGTAATCCAGGCAGATCTTCTGGAAAGATGTTCGAAAACTCACACACTACCGGAATATCTTGGATTTCTGGTATGATAGCTTCATAGACTCTGCCAAATGGTTTAGCTAGAATAGCTACAGGGATGGACAAGAGAACCTCTTCCTGGCCATAGCTCAACCTGATGGTTCTCAAATCAGTGTTGAGAATAGCTTTATGCTAGGCTAACCAATTCATGCCCAGAATTACATCTATATCTTGGCCTTTCAGAACAATCATATTTGTGGGAAGTCCCGTTCAGCCAATGTTAAGGGCACATGGAAAGCCACTTCTTTAGTGAATATTTGTCCCCCAAGCGAATGAATAATAAACCCTTCCCTTGATTCGATGCAAGGAATGCAATATTTCTCCACAAATTTCTTGCTTATGAATGTATGCGAAGCACCAGAATCAAAGAGAATGACTGCAGGGTGATTGGCCACGAGGAACGTACCCATCATTTTACATTACTAAGATGTAATGATACAGACTCAATGTACAACATGACTTCATTACCTATTTTACATTAGCATTATTTCTAAACTATTCTACTCTAGTATTTATCATCTTTAGTTGCTTCACTGTCGGTTGTAGGGGATCGTTCGTCAGCCAGGTTCATAGGAGGGGACTTGAAAAGGTCCAGTTCCCCACCAAGTGCTTCACCTGCTGTTCCAGAAGGTCCGACTCCTATTCCAACAGGGTTGTCAGGTACGTCTGGGTGCAGTCGCGAATACAATTCATGAACTTCCTCATGCAATGTATTGCAGTACACCTGCAAGTTGTCAACGGTCGTGCTAAGCTCCTCCACATGGGCTCGAGCTTTGGATTCCCGGTCCCAAGCAATGGAACGTGAATTGATAGCCCAATCGATTGCCAAATCCCGTTCGGCAAGCTCGTCTTGCAGATGTCGGATGTCAGCTCTTAACTCATTTATACGCTGACCATCTTCTACCCACACCCTGTTTCTGTGACGTAGCTCCATTCAAAGCTGCTCCACCTGGGCTTCTAGGTCTCCAATGGGGTCATTACTGCCTCTGCTGCTCTCCTCATGCCTTGGAGCCAGCTGATGCAGAGGCACGCCAATCGGTCCAGTGGACTTACGCGCGGTTTTCCTCATGCACGGCGGCATATCTCCATAAGGGGGAAAACTTTATTAGTATAGTTTTTAACATGATGCATGCATAATTACAGAATCAACTTTCGTTGATTCACAACCTTCTATACTTTGCACTCTGCTACCTGGTCTTATAAGATAGGTACTTCAGAAAGTAGTAAGATAAGAATGAAAGAAAATTTCTTAGATAAGTCTATGAAAATTCTTTTTGAAATGTCATAATATCTAAAGAGATGGGCTTCGCTCCGATACCAGCTGTGACAGAACCTCCCAAGTCATTAGGCCCACCTATAGTTGTCCTTGTCCATTGGACCTCGGACAATCCTGCAGATGCACCTGATCACTTGACAAGTTCGGTATCTGAATTCTTTACTTTGCCCAAGAGCATTTCACCCGTCACGCAGATATTACAACACATCAGAGGAACGAATATGCGGAAGCAGTTACAACACTTATTTTTATATTAAAGTATAGAAAGAGTATTATTATTACAGACCAGTAATATATAAGAGTGCAGGAGTAATATTATTACAAACCCGGGAGACAAAAACCCCTCCCGCTTAACAGTAAAAATTTTTTAAAGGAGGACACTTCCTCCCGAGGCTTCAGTCCTAATTTTCTTCCTTTGGCACCACCTTGGAACAAAAGCAACAAAAAATTGCTGCTTCCTCACCTACAACAACATGGGTTCGAAAACCCTGAGTACGAAGTGTACTTTCGCAAGTCTTACCCGTCCAAAATAAAAGACTCTCAAGGATATGCTGGCTTAAGGGAGTCAAGGTAAGGCTTAATCAATAATCAAGACTCTATTTGCAAAAATGCTTACTAATAGTGGATCCTTAAAAATCCAGCTTTATTAGCAAGTTAAGTCATTACCTAAATTCTAGAGTTCTTTCTACCCTAGTTCAAGCACATGGCCTATACTAGTCATTTTCTTATCAACCCATCTTGTTTACAGGAATGCTACATGTAGGGTAGTGACCAAGTCTTCATGTCCAAGAAGTAACGGCGATCCGAATCGATTAATTCCCAGCTGGGGATCTCCAATCACACGACATATGTAGCACTTAACCCTTGCATATGTCAACTCGCCACCGGGGTTCTTAAGACCAGATCAGGTTCACGCCAACCGAGAGCACAGATACACCAACATCCAGCCTCTTGCCACGGAGGGTACACGCTACTCTCGCCATCTCTCCACTCCCATTGCATGTTGTCTTATTTGATATTAGTCTGCCCGAGGCAAAGCTTACCCATGATGAGGCATGTGACCAGTTAAAAGGTCCTCGATCAGCAAGCCTACATCGAGACGGTCCTTAATCGACTGAGACGGATACACTAAACCGAGACTCTCTTCTCGTGCAAGTCACTCGTCCAGTCTCAACTTTATCATTTCAAACCCAAAGTTTGGTACCTATCAGAGGTATATCTTTTCCGATGTTGAACCCATCATGCCATGATGGATCCACCATCAAGTTTCATTTTTGAAAAACATCCCATCCCACTTGAAGCATCATCTTTCGTCAAAACAAAACATTTTGTTTTTTCTAGATCAAGATTAAGCATAAGAAAAAACCTTTTTATAAAACAGGTGATCAAGAAAGGGTAATCAAACTTCCAAGGAAGGAAATGCATCAACGGTTTAAGCACACAACTCCTCTCACCTAATGCATCAAGCAAGTGACAAAGGTTTTAAAACAGGAAGGAGGTGGCAAATGCACCGGGCTTGCCTTGTGTTATAGGAGAGTCGGGCTCTGCTCCACAAATGTCAAAATAAAAGCAGTTCCTCGCAGGTGGGTCTTCAGGTGGTGGTGTAGCTCTTGCTTCTTCAACCTCTACTTCTTCTTCATTTTCTATATATAGCCATATGTAATCATGAATGCTCATGTAATGCTTATGAAAATGTAAAGATAATAAAGATACATTATCTTAGGTCTTGAATACAATTTTCCTTCATGGGACTCCAGGAAACTAGGGTTTTTGAAGTCAGTAGTGTAGTTCATAGGGCAGGCATCACTAAAAGATTAGGGTTTTGGGGTTTAGGTACCAAACATTGCCCAAATCATTCCAAACTTTACCAAAGGCTTCTAAATAACATTTAAAGCTTATCCAAAAAGTTTAGTGATTTTTGGAGTTATTAATCAATTTCTAAAATTCCAGGAATATAGGTTTTGGCTATTTTAAATACTCCATAATGCCTTATTTGGGCTAAAAATCATAAAACTATTTTTAGAAAATACTATAAGAATTTAAGAATATAACAAAATTGGTCTGTTATTTTTAGCATTTTTCTACAATTTTATATGAATTCTCTAATCCTGGAAGAAAAAGAAAAGGGAAAAGTATGAATAGTATTGGGACGAAACTGGCCCAAGTCAGCCCGTGAACAGGCAAACGCGCCCGCGCGCGCCCGCGATGGACAGTTTGCACCGGGGTCCTCAGGGGTTTGAATAACTAGCGAAGAACCCCGCGCACTATTTGCTTGGGTCACTAACAAATGCATATAAGCCCTCGCACTTCTTTTTCTTCACAACCTGCGCTCCTCGACGGCGAACGGCGCTGAACCGAGCTCCGGCGAACCTGTACCGGCCAAGACACAAAATGGCTGGTGCTCTAACTTGTCTTACACCTAATTCAACACCTAATAATCATTTCCCCTCGATCAATTTCACAATCCGAGCTCTTAATCACACTGTCCACGGTGACAGCGCGAACTACGGATGAACAGAGGTGTTCCCGATGATCTAGCGTGGTCTAGCTTAATTGAACGGGTCGATGACCATCAGGGGCATGTAAGGGTGCAGAAACAAGAGAGCAGAGGACAAGATCAGACCTAGAGCGCACTGGCCACGGTGAGAGCTTGTTCACGGCGGCGGAAAACTGATTTGGGGAAAATGAGCAATTCGGGGGCTCTGGTGAGTAATTGGAGGCACGAGCCGGTGTGTTGAGTGCACAATTACATAGCGGAGCCGAGGGTGTGCTCAATTTATAGGGCCCTTGAGCGGTGGCCCATGAATTTGAGATAGCGCGATGGCGGCTGGAGAGAAGGGGGTGCACTAGAGCAAGCAATTGGTGGCGTTTACCGTGGCAAGCTCACCGGCGCTGAACGGGGGGGGGGGGGGGCTAAGGTGACTCACTGCGACGTGGTTATAGCACCAAAGGACGTGGCGCAAGGTCGCGAGGTGGCTAAGTCCGGTGAGTCTATCCAAAGCGTCCATGACTCAGGCGGGTACGGCGGCCAGAGTAGAATAGTGGCCGGAGTTCATCCACGGTGTGATATTTCTTACCCTTCTTTGTTATCCATCTGCGCTGGGCACGAATCACTGTGACGGGCGCGAATCCGAGCGCACGGCTCGTCGGCGGCGAGGTTCAGTGGATTGGGATATTTTCAGTGCACTGTACCATTGGATCCTCATTCAATCAGCATGACAGCGCAACTTGCAGGGAGATTTGCTCCCAAATTCATGTAGTGACTCGATGTGCTCTCTGTGTCAAAGTTGTAGCCCTATGATCTAGCTATAACCTTGCTATAGCAACCATAGCCAAACAATGACTGGATCATAGTCGAATCCCAGCTCAATGGTTGCCCAACTTCACTGTCATACAATATTATGTCTCTGTATTATCTGACAGCCAGACTTCAGACCCATTTAACTCCTAATTTTGTACAATACTAGGGCTTAAGCACTTAATCAAATTTGTACTCCTATAGTAGCTCTATAAGTTTGATGTGTTGGCCCTAGGCAAATTCCTAATATTTTTAGAACTACAGAGCTCCAAAGTCAGCCCTGTTCACTGGTTTTCAGACTTAGTCACATGACAGGTGTAGAGTGGCTTTTTGCAAATAAGCCCAAATCTCATCCTTTGACTTGAAAATCCTCAAATGTGTGAAGCATATGATTGAGGTGCCCTAATACCTTGTTTTTTTGCACTTGGGTCCAAAAGTGTGCCAAATTTACATATAACCCCCTAGGGTTTCAACTCAGGGTTTTCCAGGGGTCTTTTTAGGGTTTTTGGCACTTCTAGGGTTTGAATGCCACTCAAGTCCATTAAATGTGATATCTTATGATTATTTCTCATGAGTTTTGAAGTTTTCTCATGCTTGGGCTTTATTATCACACCTAAGCCTGGTTTAGGGTTAAATACCCTACCCTAGGGTTACACACATATCAGGTCACACCAAAACAACTTGTTTGAAATTTTTGCCTAGTGAATGCATTCTAAGTGTAACAAACACATGATATGCTAATGCTCATGATGTTATGCTCAAGTTTTAGTGGCAGTAACACTAGGGGTGTTACAATGGTCATCCCATTTTGTGCTCCCGAGGTTGCGCACTTGATTCACCAAGGTTTTGAGCCGGTTGTACATGGCTTGTGGCTCCTCTCCTTGGTTTGAGGACGAATCGACCGAGCTCCCCCTCGATTGTCTCTCGTTTGGTGATCTTGGTCACCTCATCTCCCTCGTGCGCGGTCTTGAGCATGTCCCAAATCTCCTTGGCACTCTTCAACCCTTGCACCTTATTATACTTCTCTCGACATAGAGAGGCGAGGAGTATAGTAGTGGCTTGAGAGTTGAAGTGCCGGATTTGGGCGACCTCATTCAAATCATATCCTTCATCCCCTATGGATGGTACCTGCGCTTCAAACTCAACAATATCCCATATGCTTGCGTGGAGTGAGGTTAGGTGATGCCTCATTTTATCACAACACATACAATAGTCCTCACCATCAAAACCGGTGGTTTGCCTAATGGGACGGAAAGTAAAGGAGTGTGTTTAGAAATGCGAGGATAGCGTAGGGGGATCTTACTAAACTTCTTGCGCTCATTGCGCTTAGAAGTGAAGGATGGCGCGTCGGAGCCAGATGTGGAGGGCGACGAAGAATCGTTCTCGTAGTAGACCACTTTCTTCATTTTCTTCTTCTTGTCGCCACTCCGGCGCGACTTGACGCTGGGAGGTGATTCCTCCCTTCCTTTGGCGCTGGACTCCCTTGATGGAGCCTTCCCGTGGCTTGTGCCCGTTTCCATCTCCCTCTTAGCGGATTCTCCCGTCATCACTTCGAGTGGTTAGACTCTAATGAAGTATCGGGCTTTGATACCAATTGAAAGTCGCCTAGAGGGGGTGGATAGGCAAAATCTGAAAATTATAAACTTAAACACGCACTAAGGTCGGGGGTTAGCATTAGAGTTAAACTCAAGTCGCAAGGAGAGGGAAAACGAATCAACCAAGAAATAAAGCGGATGAACATGGTGATTTGTTTTACCGAGGTTCGGTTCCAAAGAACCTAGTCCCCGTTGAGGAGGTCACAAAGACCGAGTCTATTTCAACCCTTTCCCTCTCTCAATCGGTCACTTAGACCGGTTGAGTGCTTCTTCTTAAACTCACGGGTCACTAAGACCCCGCAAGGATCACCACACAATTAGGTGTCTCTTGCAAGCTTTACAATTCACTTAGAAGGTTGAGAAAGGGATGAAGAAAGCACGATTGCAAAAACCAAGCAACAAGAGCGACAAATAACACACGGATCACTCTCTCTCTCTCTCAAGTCGCTAATCACTAATGATCACTTGTCTCAATTGTGGAAATTGGAGAGATTGGAAGCTTTGATTGTGTCTTGGAATGGATTGCTAGCTCTTGTATTGAATGTGAAAGATTGAGTGCTTGGGTGTAGTGAATAGAGGTGGTTGGGGTTGTATTTATAGCCCCCAATTACTTCCTAGTCGTTGCTCCCTTTCTGCCGACCGCGGACGGTCCGCGCCCCTGGTCCGGATGGTCCGCCCCTGCACATCAATGGCTGAAATCGCAACAGTCAGCAGTAACAATTATTTCAATGACTACTATGCATTAAATGCGTCGTCAGATGTCAGGTACCGCTGTCGCGGATGGTCCGGTCGTGCACCCTGGACGATCCACGAGGACACTTATAATTCATTTTACCAAACCTGTTACCTTCGGGTTTTTTCTGGTTTTTCACCGACCGGACGGTCCGCGCCTGAGGACGGACGGTCCGCCCTTGGTCTAGGACGGTGTTCGCTTTTCTATCGGACGGTCCGTAGTGTTGACTTGCTTTTATGCAGTGTTCCAGTCCGAGGGTCACCCTGGTGTCGCGGACGGTCCGCCACAAGGGCCCGGATGGTCTACCCTTAGGTGTTTTTCCAAAAAAGCTTCTCTTGTCCAGAATAATCTACGGTATTCCGGACAGTCGAGTTAGAATGGTTGTAGATGAACTTATGCACCCGTGAAATGATCAACTAGGCAAACTAGTTAGTCCAAAAGGTTTGTGATGGTCGTCAAACACCAAAATCGATTATAGGAAATGTTTGAGACTATTTCCCTTTCACTTTTCTTGTGATCAACTTTGTAAGGGTGAGAGGCTCCAACTTGTGGAGATTCCTCACAAACGGGAAAATAAGTATAAGGAAGAAAACCGTGGTATTCAAGTGGATCATTGATCACTTGAAAGGGGTTGAGTGCAAACCTCGTCCATTGGGACGCAACAACGTGGAAGTAGGCAAGTGTTTTACTTGGCCGAACCACGGGATAAAATCACTGTGTCTCTTGTGTCGCTTTTCTTTGTGATTGGTTTCTTCTCAAGAGTTCTCGCTATAGCAACGTGGATTTAATCTTACTAACATTTTATAACCAAGTTGTGCTATTAAGTGTTGAATTTTACAGGATCACCTATTCACCCCCCTCTAGGTGCTCTCAATTGGTATCAGAACCATACTCTTCATTTAGGGACTAACCGCCCGAAGAAGATGGATCCTAAGGGTAAGGGGGATGGTGATCAACGACAAGGAGAAGGGGTCCCTCTTCAACAAGCCAAGAGATGACAAGCCCACTGACTCAGGCTCAAGTCACAAGAAGGACAGGAAGAAGAAGAGGTGCATAAAGAAGATCATCTACTACGACATCGACGCCTCCTCCTCTTCACCAAGGGATGATGACGAGAAGACTCTTCTTCAAAAAAGAAAATGGTTAATCAAAACTATTCCTTTGATTACTCTCGCATCCCTTATAATTTGAAAGCCCATTTACTTCTATTCCACTCGGAAAACCCCCACACTTTGTTGGAGAGGACTATTCATTTTGGAGTCATAAAATGCATAGTCACCTATTTTCCCTCCATCCTAGTATTTGGGAAATTGTTGAAAATGGAATGCATTTTGATAGTACTGACATCCTCGTATTCATAAATGAGCAAATACATAAAAATGCCCAAGCCACTACTGTCTTGCTAGCATCTCTATGCAGGGATGAATACAACAAAGTGAGCGGCTTGGACAATGCTATGCAAATCTGGGATACCCTCAAGATCTCTCATGAGGGGAATGACACCACCATGATCACCAAAATGAAACTGGTGGAAGGCGAGCTGGGGAGATTCACTATGATAAGGGGAGAAGAGCCAACCCAAATGTACAACTGGCTCAAGACCCTTATCAACAAAATCCGAAGCTACAGGAGTACAAGATGAACGGATCATGACATTGTCCGACTCATGCTTAGGTCATTTACTGTTATTGATCCTCATCTTGTAAACCTTATTCGTGAGAACCTTAGGTACACCAAGATGACACCCGAGAAAATCCTCGGAAAATCTGTAAGCGGGCGTACGATGGTGAATGAAGCAAGATACGTGGACGACGCGTTAAACGGACCGCTTCCTCTCTATGAGCCGCAGCCCGTTGCTCTCAAGGCAACTAGCAGCAAAGAGGCGCTACCTAGCAAGGTAGCACAAGTGGAGGCTGCCGGGCTCAACGAGGATGAAATGGCGCTCATCATCAAGCGCTTCAAGATTGCTTGAAGGGACGCAAGGAGTTTCCCAACAAGAATAAATCAAGGGGAAAGCGCTCCTTCTTCAAGTACGGTAAGTCTGGTCATTTTATTGCACAATGCCCCAATAATGACAATGACCAGGCACAAGAGAATTAAGGTAGGAAAGAAAGAAAGAAGAACAACAGGAAGGCGAAGGGAGAGGCACACATTTGAAAGGAATGGGACTCCGACTGTTCTTCATCCGACTCTGATGATGAAGGACTAGCTGCCTCGGCCTTCAACAAGTCGTCTCTCTTCCCCAACGAATGCCACACGTGCCTTATGGCTAAATAGAAGAAGGTACGTATTCGAGATACTCCTAAGTATTCTTCTTCTAGCGATGAGGAATCCTCTGATGATGAAATAGATTATAGTAATTTATTTAAAGGATTAGATAGATCTAAGGTAGAAAAGATAAATGAATTAATTGATGCTCTAAATGAAAAGATAGACACCAAGAAAAGCAAGAAGATATACTCTATGCGGAACACGATAAGTTTATTAGTGTTCAAAAATATCTTGCTCTAGAAATTAAGAAGAATGAACTGTTGTCTTCTGAATTATCTACCTGTCATGAATCTATCTCTAGCCTAAAGAATTTAAATGATGATTTAAATGCTAAGTTAGAAGAAGCAAATTCTGTTAGTTCATCCATAGAGCATGTATTATTTGCAATATGTGCAAATATTTTAATGTTGATGCTTGTAAAGAACATGCCTCTACCATTCAGAAATTAAACAATGATGTTGCAAGTCTTAATGCTCAAATTAAGACTTGCAAATATAGTCATGAGAAACTCAAATTTGCTAGAAATGCCTACACCATTGGTAGATACCCCTCAATTAAGGATGGACTTGGTTTCCAAAAAGAAACCAAGAACTTAACAAGCCAAAGGACTTCCAGTCTCAACAAGGAGAAAGGGAAGGCTCCTATGGCTAGTAGCTCATATTCTTCACATGATCAAAAGAACCATGCTTATCTTTATGCTCATGTCAAGAAAATTTCTAATGTTGCTCATCATGATAAGTGTTGTAATCATGCTGCTTTCCCTACTTATCATGATTCACATGCTATGTTTGCATCTAGCTCCACATATGTTCATGGTACAAGTAGGACTAGGCGTAATCATATTGTTTCTCATGCACGCAGGAAAGTATACACTGGTCCAACTACTATGTAGCAAACATGTAATGCTTCTTTTGTATTGTCATGTAAAAATGCCAAAGTAGTTGCTAGAAAATTGGGATCTAAATTCAAGGGAGACAAAACTTGCATTTGGGTTCCAAAATTTGTTGTAACTAACCTTGTAGGACCCAACAAGAGTTTTGTACCTAAAATCCAAGTTTAATTACCTTGCAGGTTTATGCATCTGGGGCTAAAGCTGGATTATCGATAGCGGATGCACGAACCACATGACGGGGGAGAAGAAAATGTTCACCTCCTACGTCAAGAACAGGGATTCCCAAGATACTATCATCTTTGGAGATGGGAACCAAGGCAAGGTTAAGGGCTTAGGCAAAATAGCCATCACGACCGAGCATTCAATTTCAAATGTGTTTTTAGTAGAATCACTCGGGTATAATTTACCGTCTGTAAGTCAATTATGTCACATGGGCTATAATTGTTTATTTACAGATATTAATGTATCTGTCTTTAGAAACAGTGATGGTTCATTAGCCTTTAAGGGTGTATTAGACGGCAAGCTCAATTTAGTTGATTTCTCAAAAGAGAATGCCGATCTAGGTGCATGCTTAATAGCTAAGACTAATATGGGCTGGCTCTGGCACCGCCGTCTAGCACATGTTGGAATGAAGAACCCTCATAAGCTTCTAAAGGGAGAACATGTGTTAGTACTAACCGATGTCTGTTTTCAGAAAGACAGACATTGTGCAGCATGCCAGGCAGGAAAGCAGGTGGGACGCACTCATCAAAGAAAGAATGTGATGACAACAACAAGACCACTGTAACTCCTACACATGGATTATTTCGGGCCCATTACTTATCTCAGCATCGGGGGGAAGTATGGTCTTGTTATAGTTGATGATTTTTCTAGCTTCACTTGGGTGTTCTTTTTGCAGGATAAATCTGAAACCTAAGGAACACTAAAACGCTTCTTGAGGAGTGCTCATGTAATACTCCAAGTTGTATACCAAGAATAATAGAGAGTTAGCCTCAATTCTATGTGCCTCATTTGCATCATAAGAAAAGAGCACACACATAATTTAGAGATTAAGTCAAACAAATGATAAAAAAATGCCTCATGCTGGAGTTTTTATGTTTGTGCATTAAATAAAATAATAATAATAATAAGGATAATAAGAGAATAAATACTAGAAGTTAAATCAAACCCTAAATTAAAACTAGGGTTTTTGAAAATAAGAAGAGAAATGGTTTAAAAATATAAATAATATAATTATAATCCTAAAATTGGTATTTTTAATTCCACAATATGATTTGAGAATAAGTTTGACACAAATCTGAATTCAAAACTCGAATTCTAATTTGAAATTAGAAATAGAGAAAATAAGATAAAAGATAAAAAGAAAAGAATTAAAAACCAGTTGGGCCGCCTCCCCTCAATTCTGGCCCACCTCCTCTTTCTCCCCCATGCGGCCCAGATTACTCCACCGCGCGCGCCTGCGTTGCTTCCTGCCGCGCCGTACTCACAGCACCTTCTCTGGCTGTGGGTCCCACTGGACAGCGCTTTCCTCTCTGCTGCCGATCGCTTAGCCCTCTGGAGCTCGGGCCCGCGCGTCAGTGCGTTCGCCTACATCGCAACGGAAGGCGAGAATTCCGCCGCCATGACCGGGAACGTGGCTCAGCTCTGTTCCCCTCCTCTGACCCGGAACTGGGAGGATAAATGGGAAGCCAGTAGGGGGGAATCCGCCACGGGAGCTCCGCCGTGGATCTTGACCTTCGCAGACACTGGGAGCAAGAAGGCTCATCGCATAGCTTCATCAAGCCCTTGGGATTGTTCGCGTATCTGTGCCTTGGGGGAAATTGCGTCTGGAGAACCCGTAATTCCTCGCCGGGCGTGAAGACTGCGCGGGCGCCGTCGAGTCACGGACCCGGGCATCGCAGTCCTAGCGCCTCCGCCGTAGGAAATCACGACGCCGCCATACCACGTGGTCGGGTGTCCCTAGGCCAAAAGCACCGGTAAAAACCCTACCTATCAATTCGTTGTTGTATCCGCATCATATAGCGCCCTTCGATTAGGAAATTTGTGCTCTGGCGAGTCGGGTCTGCTATCACCGGTGAGGTTCGCCGCCGCGGTTGGTGCTGGGCACCGGCGTCCGTCTCGAGCAGTCGGTAGAAGATGGCTAGGAGACGACCTAGACAGGGAGTTGGGGCGATGAAGGTTCTGCGCCGTTTATCGGGGGCTCGGATGGCGAGCTCGGCGGTGGGGGAGCAGGGCGCCGCCGTAATGGCCAGGCCATTGCTGTGGTCCGTGTTTTGAGGAAGAAGGTCCCTGATCCACACATTTCACGATCAACGGCTTGTGATTAGAAGTTGGGGATTGAGTAGTGCTAGCCGTTGATCTCCTCCCAGACAGCTAGGATTAAATAACACATAGCCCTTTCGCACGACTGATTTTGGCCGTTGATCTTGATCCTACGGCTCAGATCTATCCCTAGCCCAGCCTCCACTTGATCCATTCTGGGCCGTGTAGATCTAATCGAACGGTCCAGCCAACTTCATACCCCTTCGTGGGTACATTTTTCTAAAGAGACCCTATACTTTACTAGAATCAACCCGCCATCCTGATTTACTGTTCCCTGAGTCTTAGGAATCTTACGCCAGGGCCCCTGACCTTTCTGTCAAATGAGGCCCAGTCCAGAGGTGTTTAAAAACAGAGAAATAATTATAGAAATTCATTTTAATACAAAAACAAATCTAGAAACTTGTAAAATGCATAGAAAATTCATTTTAACTCCAAATTTAGCCATTCCAATTTCTAAAATTTTGTAATAATATTCTTTATCATTTAGTATCACTGTTTTGACATGAAAGCAGTAATAAAATTAATTTGTCATTTAATTCTATTTTAAGCACATTAAACCTTAGGAAATTCATAACTTGAAATCTATAACTCCAAAATTAATGATTCTGGTTACTAGGTCATTTTAATGTGTAGATTTTTACTGCATATTTTATTTACATGTTTGATGTAATGTTAATTTATGCTATACTATGTATGTATTGTGTTGATGCGAGTAGACGAGCAAGCCACTGTGGAATCTGAGGTTCAACAAGTAGAGATAGCTGAGCAGGAGCTCATTGAAGGCAAGTTGTGTCCTTGATCACTTACTTTTCCCAGCCATGTTTTTATTAATTTTAATGATCTGCATAGGTTAATTTTGATGGGATCCTTTATGTTACCCCAGTTTTGATTACCTCTATACCTTGTTCACCCCTGAAATATTTTTGGGTAGTACTTGCTATTGCTTTATGTGGATTGGGTATGGAGATACACTACTCATGATTATCCTATTATTATCTTGTTATTATTACTGTTCATGTTAAGATCATTAAATTAATGGGAACATGGAGCGACCACCCGGGAAAACAGTGCTACCACAAGGGTTTAATGGGACGCCCTTGGCTGATTAACTAGGAAAGCTAGTGGAGGTCTTCCTTACCCGAAAGGGGCAAGGGCAGTAGGGGAGTGGTCAGTGTAGGGAGGTCCTTGGGTTGATTTTGCTGCGATGGCGGTCAGGCAAGAACCCTGCACTGGAGCTTCCTATAAACTGTAGCGGGATTTCTGAAGCTAGTGGAACTTTGTAAAGGCCTCGTAGTGTTACCCTGCCTCGCCTCCTCGGTAGAGGTGTATGGGATTGGCCGTCTCTTGGCAGATGGGTAACATGACTTGTGGGTAAAGATGCGCAACCTCTGCAGAGTGTAAAACTAGTATACTAGCCGTGCTCACGGTCATGAGCGGCTCGGACCCTCACATGATTAAATATGGAACTTAAATTTAATTTGACATTCGCATCGCATTTGGGATTATTTTACTATTACTGTTCTTTATTATTATTAAGGTTTGGTATTTACTTACACTTAGTAACTGCTAATAAAAGTTTGACCAACTTATAAAAGCAATGCTCAGCCTCAGCCTTTATTTCTTTGATCAGCCTTACACTACATGAACTCCCACCTTTGGTGAGTTCATGCCACATTATTCCCCACAACTTGTTGAGCTATGAACGTATGTGAGCTCAGTCTTGCTGTCTCACACCCCCCCACAGGAGAAGAACAGGTGGTCGAAGAGGAGCCGCCTAACACTGAGGCATTCGACTTGATTTAGGTGGCGTTTCTCAGTCGACATTGGCGCCGTCGATCCTTAGTTCGTTTTACATTTATTCCTTTGTTTTGTAATAAGTCTTCCGCTATGTAATAATTACTCTGATATTTTGTGACATTTATCTCTATACACTCTGTTATTATATATGTTGTCTTCTTGGCGCATGTATGAGATGCACCCGGCTTTGTTCCTTAAAACCGGGTGTTACAGAAGTGGTATCAGAGGAAATGTTGACTGTAGGACGAAACCTAGATAGAAATGGACAAAACCCTTACCTACTTATCTTATTCTGATTCATTCTACACTTACCTCACTCTGATTCTTTCTACACTTATCTTGATCCTGTCTCACCTTCTACTGTTCTACTCTGATCATTCTTACCTTTTCTACTCTTAGTCAAGATGGATTTCACACCTTGGAATCCCTACCCCTATGACATTTTTAGGAGATAGGGAACCTAAGACGAAATTAAAATTATTTTCTCTATTAAAAATGTTGGTTGTTTGTTCTGATGATCAATGCCTGATTTGCTTCTTTGATTGATTGAAATCGTATAAACGGGCATCTTAGCATGTACCACCATACTGAATGAATTAACTTTAGTAGGTGACACACTAATCTACTTAGCTAATAAATCCCCTGCAGTGACATTTCTCATAATTACTCGCCTTGTCTACAATTCTTCCTTTCTTATCCTGTGTTTCTAACCCAGATGGGCTACCCCTATACTGTTAGAAGAGAGCAGTATAGACTTCATCCTTGGTATGTCATGGTTAAGAAAGGCAAAGGTAGTATATACACTGTGCGAAGGGACCCGTAGAACTCACCAGTTCCAAAGGAGAAAGATTTGAAGTTGAAATTGCAGTAACTACCACCACCAGACTAGCGTCATTCTTAGTAGATGAGAAGTTGATGGGTGATAACATCCGTGTGGTTAGAGATTTTTCGGATGTCTTTCTAGAGGAGTTACCAGGGATGCCACCAGATAGGGAAGTTGAGTTTGTTATTGATCTCTTACCTGAAACCGCCCCTATTTCTAAACGGCCATATAGGATGTCCGTAGAGGAGTTGAAGGGACTGAAGAAGCAGTTAACTGAGTTACAAGAGGCTGGGTACATTCGTCCGAGTTCCTCACCTTGGGGAGCGCCAGTTCTAGTTGTACATAAGATAGAAGGATCACAAGGAATGTGCGTGGACTATAGATCACTCAATGATGTCACGGTGAAGAACAAGTATCCATTACCCCGAATTGAGGATTTATTTGATCAGATGAGAGGAGCCAGGGTATTCTCGAAGATTGATCTCCGATCGGGTTACCATCAGATGAGGATTAGGCCATCGAATATTCCCAAGACGGATTTCTCGATCCGATATGGTTTATATGAGTTCACCGTTATGTCATTTGGACTAACTAATGCACCAACCTATTTTATGGATCCGAAGAATAAGGTGTTCATAATCTGGACAGATTCGTCGTGGTTTCGTCGACGACATTTTTTATTTCAAGAGTGGTAGTGATCATAAGGAACATCTGAGATTGGTGCTACAGAAGTGATGAGATAATCAACTCTATGCCAAGTATAGCAAGTGCGAGTTTTGGATTGACAAGGTGTCATTCCTTGGTCATATTATTTCTAATGGAGGAATAGCAGTGGATCCTGCTAAAGTGAATGAGATAATGGAGTGGAGAGTGCCCACTACAGTTACTGAGATTCGGAGTTTCTTGGGACTCGCAGGATATTATCGGAGATTTATTGAAGGATTCTCTAAGATTGCCAAGCCTATGACCTCGCTTTTGGAGAAAGGAAGAGAATTCAAGTGGGATGAGAAATGCCAAGAGAGCTTTGATCAATTGAAGGAGAGATTGATGTCACCGCCAGTATTGATTATGCCAGATCTGCAGAAGGGATTTGACATTTATTGTGATGCATGTGGCCAAGGAATTGGGATGCGTGCTCATGCAGGAAGGATATGTGATTGCCTATGCGTCTCGTCAGTTACGGAAACATGAATTGAACTACCCCACTCATGACTTGGAATTGGCAGCCGTTGTGCATGCGCTTAAGATCTGGAGACATTATATCATGGGACCAAGTGCCAAGTATATACGGATCATAAGAGTTTGAAGTATATATTCACTCAGAAGGATCTCAACCTTAGGCAATGCCGTTGGTTGGAGCTCATTAAGGATTATGATTTGGAGATTCACTATCACCTGGGCAGGGCAAATTTGGTTGCAGATGCCTTGAGTCGAAAGGAGCATGTTCATTCAGCTATTGTTGCCCAGCTACCCGACGAGATTGTTGAGGATTTCAGGAGGCTCAACCTGGGAATCGTTACACATACGGAAGGAGTTACTATTGAATTGGAACCTACCTTGGAGCAAGAAATCCGCAAAGGACAGATTGGTGATGCCAAAATCCAGGAGATCAAGGATCTGATAACAGAAGGTAGAGGCCCGGAATTCATAGAGGATGAGCAAGGCACGATATGGTTCAAGAATCGGATTTGTGTTCCTGATATTGATAGTCTTCGGGAAACCATATTGAAGGAGGCACATGATTCAGTTTATTCTATCCACCCTGGTAGCACTAAGATGTATCAAGATTTGAAGCAAAAGTATTGGTGGTATGGACTGAAAAGAGATGTTGCTGCACATGTGGCTAAGTGTGATATATGTCAAAGAGTCAAGGCTGAACATCAGAGACCAGCTGGATTATTGCACCCATTAAAGATGCCCGAGTGGAAATGGGAAGAAATTGGTATGGACTTCATTGTTGGATTACCCCGCACGTCTGCTGGATATGATTCTATATGGGTGATTGTGGACAGGCTAACTAAAGTAGCCCACTTTATTCCAGTTAAGACCACGTATTCAGGAGCCAAGTTGGCGGAGTTGTACATGGCACGGATTGTATGCCTACATGGTGTGCCAAAGAAGATTGTGTCCGACCGGGGATCACAGTTCACCTCTCGGTATTGGAAGAAGTTGCACGAATCATTGGATACGAGATTGAATTTTAGTTCGGCTTACCATCCACAGACTGATGGGCAGACTGAGAGGACTAACCAAGTACTGGAAGATATGTTAAGAGCTTGTGCTCTTAAGCATGGTGGAAGTTGGGATAAGAGTTTGTTGTATGCGGAGTTCTCTTACAATAATAGCTATCAGGCCAGTTTGAAGATGTCACCGTTTGAGGCTTTGTATGGCAGAAAGTGCAAGACTCCACTATATTGGGATCAAACTGGTGAAAGGCAGTTGTTTGGACCTGAGATTATACAGGAAGCAGAAGAACAAGTCCAGCAAATAAGGGAGAATTTGAGAACTGCGCAGTCAAGACAAAAGCTATGCTGACACCCGGAGAAGACTGCTTGAGTTTAAAGAGGGAGATTATGTCTATTTGAAGGTGTCACCACTCCGGGGTATGAGAAGATTTAAAGTCAAAGGAAAGTTGTCCCCTCGTTTTATTGGACCCTTCTTAATCTTAAAGCGAGTGGGAGAGGTTGCATATCAATTGGAGTTACCGGATCATCTCGCGGATGTTCACGATGTCTTTCATGTATCTCAGCTTAAGAAATGTCTCAGGGTGCCTGAAGAACAATTACCAATGGAGGACCTTAGTGTTCAAGAAGATTTGACTTATGCTGAGTACCCCATCAAGATTTTGGATACTTTGACTCGAGTTACGAGGAATAAGGTTATAAAGATGTGCAAAGTGCAATGGAGCCACCACGGTGAAGATGAAGCAACTTGGGAAAGAGAAGAAGAGCTTCGTATAGATTTTCCCCACCTTTTTTCCTAGATCTACCTAAATCTCGAGGACGAGATTATTTTCAAGGGGGGTAGGATTTGTAATACTCCAAGTTGTATACCAAGAATAATAGAGAGTTAGCCTCAATTCTATGTGCCTCATTTGCATCATAAGAAAAGAGCACACACACAATTTAGAGATTAAGTCAAACAAATGATAAAAAAATGCCTAATGCTGTTGTTTTTATGTTTGTGCATTAAATAAAATAATAATAATAATAAGGATAATAAGAGAATAAATACTAGAAGTTAAATCAAACCCTAAATTAAAACTAGGGTTTTTGAAAATAAGAAGAGAAATGGTTTAAAAATATAAATAATATAATTATAATCCTAAAATTGGTATTTTTAATTCCACAATATGATTTGAGAATAAGTTTGACACAAATCTGAATTCAAAACTCGAATTCTAATTTGAAATTAGAAATAGAGAAAATAAGATAAAAGATAAAAAGAAAAAGAATTAAAAAACCAGTTGGGCCGCCTCCCCTCAATTCTGGCCCACCTCCTCTTTCTCCCCCATGCGGCCCAGATTACTCCACCGCGCGCGCCTGCGTTGCTTCCTGCCGCGCCGTACTCACAGCGCCTTCTCTGGTCGTGGGTCCCACTGGACAGCGCTTTCCTCTCGGCTACCGATCGCTTAGCCCTCTGGAGCTCGGGCCCGCGCGTCAGTGCGTTCGCCTACATCGCAACGGAAGGCGAGAATTCCACCGCCATGACCGGGAACGTGGCTCAGCTCTGTTCCCCTCCTCTGACCCGGAACTGGGAGGATAAATGGGAAGCCAGCAGGGGGGAATCCGCCACGGGAGCTCCGCCGTGGATCTTGACCTTCGCAGACACTGGGAGCAAGAAGGCTCATCGCATAGCTTCATCAAGCCCTTGGGATTGTTCGCGTATCTGTGCCTTGGGGGAAATTGCGTCTGGAGAACCCGTAATTCCTCGCCGGGCGTGAAGACTGCACGGGCGCCGTCGAGTCACGGACCCGGGCATCGCGGTCCTAGCGCCTCCACCGTAGGAAATCACGGCGCCGCCATACCACGTGGTCGGGTGTCCCTAGGCCAAAAGCACCGGTAAAAACCCTACCTATCAATTCATTGTTGTATCCGCATCATATAGCGCCCTTCGATTAGGAAATTTGTGCTCTGGCGAGTCGGGTCTGCTATCACCGGTGAGGTTCGCCGCCGCGGTTGGGGCTGGGCACCGGCGTCCGTCTCGAGCAGTCGGTAGAAGATGGCTAGGAGACGACCTAGACAGGGAGTTGGGGCGATGAAGGTTCTGCGCCGTTTATCGGGGGCTCGGATGGCGAGCTCTGCGGTGGGGGAACAGGGCGCCGCCGTAATGGCCAGGCCATTGTTGTGGTCCGTGTTTTGAGGAAGAAGGTCCCTGATCCACACATTTCGCGATCAACGGCTGTGATTAGAAGTTGGGGATTGAGTAGTGCTAGCCGTTGATCTCCTCCCAGACAGCTAGGATTAAATAACACATAGCCCTTTCGCACGACTGATTTTTGGCCGTTGATCTTGATCCTACGGCTCAGATCTATCCCCAGCCCAGCCTCCACTTGATCCATTCTGGGACGTGTAGATCTAATCGAACGGTCCAGCCAACTTCATACCCCTTCGTGGGTACATTTTTCTAAAGAGACCCTATACTTTACTAGAATCAACCCGCCATCCTGATTTACTGTTCCCTGAGTCTTAGGAATCTTACGCCAGGGCCCCTGACCTTTCTGTAAAATGAGGCCCAGTCCAGAGGTGTTTAAAAACAGAGAAATAATTATAGAAATTCATTTTTAATACAAAAACAAATCTAGAAACTTGTAAAATGCATAGAAAATTCATTTGAACTCCAAATTTAGCCATTCCAATTTCTAAAATTTTGTAATAATATTCTTTATCATTTAGTATCACTGTTTTGACATGAAAGCAGTAATAAAATTAATTTGTCATTTAATTCTATTTTAAGCACATTAAACCTTAGGAAATTCATAACTTGAAATCTATAACTCCAAAATTAATGATTCTGGTTACTAGGTCATTTTAATATGTAGATTTTTACTGCATATTTTATTTACATGTTTGATGTAATGTTAATTTATGCTATACTATGTATGTATTGTGTTGATGCGAGTAGACGAGCAAGCCACTGTGGAATCTGAGGTTCAACAAGTAGAGATAGCTGAGCAGGAGCTCATTGAAGGCAAGTTGTGTCCTTGATCACTTACTTTTCCCAGCCATGTTTTTATTAATTTTAATGATCTGCATAGGTTAATTTTGATGGGATCCTTTATGTTACCCCAGTTTTGATTACCTCTATACCTTGTTCACCCCTGAAATATTTTTGGGTAGTACTTGCTATTGCTTTATGTGGATTGGGTATGGAGATACACTACTCATGATTATCCTATTATTATCTTGTTATTATTACTGTTCATGTTAAGATCATTAAATTAATGGGAACATGGAGCGACCACCCGGGAAAACAGTGCTACCACAAGGGTTTAATGGGACGCCCTTGGCTGATTAACTAGGAAAGCTAGTGGAGGTCTTCCTTACCCGAAAGGGGCAAGGGCAGTAGGGGAGTGGTCAGTGTAGGGAGGTCCTTGGGTTGATTTTGCTGCGATGGTGGTCAGGCAAGAACCCTGCACTGGAGCTTCCTATAAACTGTAGCGGGATTTCTGAAGCTAGTGGAACTTTGTAAAGGCCTCGTAGTGTTACCCTGCCTCGCCTCCTCGGTAGAGGTGTATGGGATTGGCCGTCTCTTGGCAGATGGGTAACATGACTTGTGGGTAAAGATGCGCAACCTCTGTAGAGTGTAAAACTAGTATACTAGCCGTGCTCACGGTCATGAGCGGCTCGGACCCTCACATGATTAAATATGGAACTTAAATTTAATTTGACATTCACATCGCATTTGGGATTATTTTACTATTACTGTTCTTTATTATTATTAAGGTTTGGTATTTACTTACACTTAGTAACTGCTAATAAAAGTTTGACCAACTTATAAAAGCAATGCTCAGCCTCAGCCTTTATTTCTTTGATCAGCCTTACACTACATGAACTCCCACCTTTGGTGAGTTCATGCCACATTATTCCCCACAACTTGTTGAGCTATGAACGTATGTGAGCTCACTCTTGCTGTCTCACACCCCCCCACAGGAGAAGAACAGGTGGTCGAAGAGGAGCCGCCTAACACTGAGGCATTCGACTTGATTTAGGTGGCGTTTCTCAGTCGACATTGGCGCCGTCGATCCTTAGTTCGTTTTACATTTATTCCTTTATTTTGTAATAAGTCTTCCGCTATGTAATAATTACTTTGATGTTTTGTGACATTTATCTCTATACACTCTGTTATTATATATGTTGTCTTCTTGGCGCATGTATGAGATGCACCCGGCTTTGTTCCTTAAAACCGGGTGTTACAGCTCAGAATGAATTTGAGCTAAAAGTTAAGATGATAAGGAGCGATAATGGATCTGAGTTCAAGAATCTTCAAGTTGAAGAATATCTTGAGGAGGAAGGCATCAAGCACGAATTCTCCACTCCCTACACACCACATCAAAATGATGTAGTAGAGAGGAAGAATAGGTCGCTAATTGATATGGCAAGGACGATGATTGGAGAATACAAGACACCTGAGCGGTTTTGGTCAGAAGCTGTGAACACAGCTTGCCATGCCATAAACCGGCTCTATTTGCATCGCCTCATCAAGAAGACCTCATACGAACTCCTAACTGGTAACGAACCCAATGTTTCTTACTTTCGTGCATTTGGGAGCAACTGCTACATTTTGGTAAAGAAAGGTAGGCATTCAAAGTTTGCTCCCAAAGCTGTAGAAGGGTTTTTACTAGGATATGACTCAAATACAAAGGCGTATAGGGTCTTCAACAAATCATCAGGATTGGTTGAAGTCTCTAGCGATGTTGTATTTGATGAGACTAATGGCTCTCCAAGAGAGCAAGTTGATCTTGATGATGTAGATGAAGATGAGGTTCCGACGGCCGCAATGCGAACAATGGCGATAGGTGATGTGCGACCACAGGAACTACGAGAACAAGATCAACCTTCTTCCTTTACGGTGGTGCATCCCCCAACTCAAGACGATGAACAGGTACCTTAAGAAGAAGGGCAGGATCAAGGGGGAGCACATGAAGAACAGGATAAAGAGGAAGAAGCATAACGGGTCCCTCCAACTCAAGTCCGAACGACGATCCAAAGAAATCATCTAGTGGATCAGATTCTGGGTGACATCAGTAAGGGAGTAACAACTCGCTCACGATTAGCTAATTTTTGTCAGCATTATTCATTTGTTTCTTCTATTGAGCCTTTCAAGGTAGAAGAAGCCTTGTAGGATCCGGACTGGGTGTTGGCCATGTAGGAAGAGCTCAACAACTTCAAAGAAATGAAGTTTGGAGCTTGGTGCCACGTCCAAAGCAAAACGTTGTGGGAACCAAATGGGTGTTCTGCAACAAGAAAGACAAACACGGAGTGGTGACAAGAAACAAGGCTTGACTTGTGGCAAAAGGTTATGCTCAAGTCGCAGGTTTGGATTTTGAGGAGACTTTTGCTCTAGTGGCTAGGTTAGAATCAATTCGAATTTTATTAGCCTATGCTGCTCACCACTCCTTTAAGCTGTTCCAAATGGACGTGAAGAGCGCTTTCCTCAATGGACCAATCAAGGAGGAGGTATACGTTGAACAACCCCCTAGCTTTGAGGATGACAGGTATCCCGACCACGTCTACAAGCTCTCTAAGGCGCTCTATGGACTTAAGCAAGCCCCAAGAGCATGGTATGAATGCCTTAAAGATTTTCTTATTGCTAATGCTTTCAAGGTTGGGAAAGCTGATCCTACTCTATTCACAAAGACTTGTAATGGTGATCTTTTTGTATGCCAAATATATGTCGATGACATTATATTTGGTTCTACTAATTAAAAGTCTTGTGAGGAATTTAGCAGGGTGATGATGCAAAAGTTTGAGATGTCGATGATGGGCGAGTTGAACTACTTCCTTGGATTTCAAGTGAAACAACTCAAGGAAGGAACCTTCATCTCCCAAACAAAATACACTCAAGACTTTCTCAAGAGGTTTGGGATGAAGGATGCAAAGCCCGCGAAGACACCGATGGGAACGGACGGACATCTGGACCTCAACAAAGGAGGTAAGTCCGTTGATCAAAAGGCATACCGGTCAATGATAGGATCATTA
This sequence comes from Zea luxurians, assembly GCA_029449295.1. Taxonomy (NCBI): domain Eukaryota; kingdom Viridiplantae; phylum Streptophyta; class Magnoliopsida; order Poales; family Poaceae; genus Zea; species Zea luxurians. The sequence goes on along the minus strand of JAOPSE010000010.1, from coordinate 5,293,950 downwards.
CTTTATCTTTGTGCTAGTAGGCCGGATATAATGCTAAGTGTATGCATGTGTGCTAGATTTCAATCCGACCCCAAGGAGTGTCACCTTATGGCTGTTAAGCGAATTCTTAGATATTTAGTTTTATGCCTTGCTTCGGGATCTGATATCCAAAGGGGTCTACCTTTGACTTAGTCGGATACTCAGATTCCAATTATGCCGAGTGCAAGGTTGATGGGAAGAGCACATCATGGACTTGTCAGTTTCTAGGAAGGTCCCTGGTGTCTTGGAGCTCTAAGAAACAAACATCCGTTGCCCTATCCACCGCTGAGGCTGAGTATGTTGCTGCAGGACAGTGTTGCGCACAACTACTTAGGATGACGCAAACCCTCCGGGACTTTGGCTACAATCTGAGCAAAGTCCCACTCCTATGTGATAACGAGAGTGCAATCCGTCTAGCGGATAATCCTTTTGGACACAGCCACACTAAGCACATAGACATCCGGCATCACTTCCTGAGAGACCACCAGCAAAGGGGAGATATCGATATCTATCACATTAGCACCGAGAACCAGCTAGCCGATATCTTCACCAAGCCTTTAGATGAGAAAAGGTTTTGCAGGTTGCATAGCGAGCTAAATGTCTTAAATTCGCATAACTTGAATTGATCTATAGCATACATGTGTTCTATGCCATTGATTATGTTACTTTAAGCATTTATATCATTATTTGCTTATTTGTGGTGCTCAAGTTGTACAAGTCATCCTCGGACATCACAAGTTCCTATGCAAATGATGCACATGTTTAGGGGGAGATGTGCTACAACTTGACTCTCTTGAGACTAACTTGTTTGTTTAAGTTGTGGCAGAACCTCCCAAGTTATTGAGCCCACATGCACCTATCCTTGTCTCGAAGACCTCAGATGGCTATGCATGTGCACCGGATAACTTAACAGGATCCGTCCCAGTGTCCCAAGGACCCCGGATAAACCACTTACAACCAAAATCGCAAGATTAAGTAAACACAAATCACACACCAAAATTTTTGCAGCGGAATTTCTTTATTACAAAAGGTTACAAGTTACAACAAATTTACATTATGTTTATCGGAGTGGTTACTGTTGGAGACTTGTTCTCAAATGCTATGAATTAAGAACAAGGCAACACAAAAATGTTAAGTATAAATGCCCTTCGTCCGCTGAAGCATTATCTCCCCAAGGATTTAATGAGCTTCGGACGAAAGGGCAAGAGTAAAATATTACGAAGATTTCACTCTCGAAATCATACTCGTAAAACAATAAATAATGAGAAATGAAATATAAAGTATAAAATATATTCACATGTTTTATTATATGACCATTATGAGTATTAGAACATAACGTTTGAGTACAATTATACCTTCGTCTTGGCGGAAAGCAATAATTCAAGGGTAATGAGCCAGAGATTACAAGATCGCGTGAACAGTGCCGGCATACTGTTCACCTATTTATAGGCACAGGGTGCAACCTGCGTAAAATTACATTTAAACCCTTTACAATTGATTACAATAATGACGCAAACATCATGGGTCTTTGAGTCAATCCATCTTTAAGTCGGTTCAGCCCTTCGTCTTAAGATTTATCATTGTGCCGAAGCTCTCTAAGTAATATCTTCGGTGCCTGCTCCTGGGAGTGTCTGTCGAAGGTGTTCTCTTTCTTTAGGATCTTCGGCTACTAAGCACACCCCCAACAGTAGCCCCTTCGCGGTGCTAGATCATTTTTTGTCCAGTTCCCTTCAGCTTTTCTGGCAGCTTCCTGACTCCCATGAATAGCAATAGGTCCCTAATCCGAAGGTATCTTCATGCAGAGATATGCTAGATGAAGAATTGCTTCAAAAGCATTAAGTGTTCCACGACCAATGATTGCATTATAGGGGTACTCCATGTCAACAATATCAAACACAACTTGCTCAGTTCTGGTGTGTTAACAAATCTGAAGGTCACTGGCATGGTGATCTTGCCAAGTGCTACAATCTGTCTTCCTCCGAAGCCACAGAGAGGGTGTGTAGCATCATGAATCTTGTCTTCTGGCTCTTGCATTTTGTCTGAAGGCCTTAGCAAATATGATATCAGCTGCACTGCCTGTATCAACCAAAACATTGTGGACTAGAAACCCTTTGATAACACAAGAAATAACCATAGCATCATTGTGAGGGAAATCCTTGAGCTGAAGATCCTCTTGGGAGAAGGTAATTTGAATGTGAGACCATCTTGACTTGATGAAGGGTCCCTGCACCCCGACATGTTGTACCCTTCTCTGTGCCTCCTTCTTCTGTTTCTTGTTGGCCGGCTCTGACCATGAACCGCCTGTGATCGGGAGGACAAGCTTCGAAGCCGAAGCAGTTGCAGCCTGGTTCTTGAACGAAGCCATCAACTCAAAAAGTGGAAGTGAGTTCACCGGAGGTGGGCGCCAATGTTGGGGACTTGTTCTCAAATGCTATGAATTAAGAACAAGGCAACACAAGAATGTTAAGTATAAATGCCCTTCGTCCGCTGAAGCATTATCTCCCCAAGGATTTAATGAGCTTCGGACGAAGGGCAAGAGTAAAATATTACGAAGATTTCACTCTCGTAATCATACTCGTAAAACAATAAATAATGAGAAATGAAATATAAAGTATAAAATATATTCACATGTTTTATTATATGACCATATGAGTATTAGAACATAACGTTTGAGTACAATTATACCTTTGTCTTGGCGGAAAGCAATAATTCAAGGGTAATGAGCCAGAGATTACAAGATCGCGTGGAACAGTGCCGACGTACTATTCACCTATTTATAGGCACAGGGTGCAACCTGCATAAAATTTACATTTAAACCCTTTACAATTGATTACAATAATGACGCAAACATCATGGGTCTTTGAGTCAATCCATCTTTAAGTCGGGTCAGCCCTTCGTCTTAAGATTTATCATTGTGCCGAAGCTCTCTAAGTAATAGCTTCGGCGCCTGCTCCTGGGAGTGTCTGACCGAAGGTGTTCTCTTTATTTAGGATCTTCTGGCTACGAAGCACACCCCCAACAGTTACAAAAGTGGTTCAACGAATAAACTTTGGAATTTTATAAATTATTTTTAAGTTTGGAATATATGCTAGCTTAAGTGACCATCCTCAATAAGAAGTATAGAAGAGTTACTTAGACTTATAAGAAGGTCGTGCCCACCAGCGCTTAACACCAATCATAATCAAGTGACTCGTAACCTGCACAACAATGGAATAAAACCCTAAGTACGCAAGTACTCAGCAAGACTTACCCGACTAAAGAAAAGACTCTCAAGGGTATGCTGGTTTTAAAAGGATTCAAGGTAAGGCTTATCAAGAATCAAGGACTCTATTTGCAGAAAAAGCTTACTATGAGTGAATCCTTACTTTCAAACATTTTAATGCTAGACTAAGTATTAATAGACCTTGTTTGCATCTAGTCTAATTTCATCATCACATTAATCCATACAACACGATTTTTGCTCATTATGATTCCATCCATGACATAGATTGCAAGTCAGTGACCAAGTCCTTCATATCCGAGAAGTAACAGCAATCCTGAATCGATTAATACCCAGCTGGGGATCTCCAATCACATGACATATGTAGCACTTGACCATTGCATATGTCAACTCGCCACCGGGTTTCTTAAGACCAGATCGGGTTCATGTCCAACCAAGGGCACAGATACACCACCGTCCAGCCTCTTGCCACGGAGGGTACACGATACTCTCGCCATCTCTCCACTCCCATTACGTGTTGGCCTTTCTGGTAATTAGTCTGCCCGAGGCAAAGCTTACCCATGATGAGGCATGTGACCAGTTAAAAGGTCCTCGGTCAGCAGGCCTACATTCTCTATAATCCTTAATCAACCTGGGTAGAACATCACCTGTTCCTAGCCCAAGTCTCGATTTAAGTACTTCCACCCTTAGGATTGTTTGTGTTCCTTAGGATGAAAAGAGCCTTAAAGGGAACTTTGCAGTAAGATCCCACCATGCTCTTAATGAAAATATTCTTGCAGGCAGAAGTCATCCTTCCTCAGGATAACCCCTGAGCTAGGCATTAGTGCAAAGGACAAACTCTATCCGCAAGATTTACCTCTAGGCAGGGCTAAGCAATTTTGTAAATCATATTTGATACTTCACCAGAAGTATCTATAAAAGGAATGGATTTCAAGGTAGCCAATGCATCAAAGGGTTTCCAAGCAACTCCTATAAACCTAATGCACATTTCACTAGCTTAAAGTGTGTAAAAATTATTTAAAAACACAAGGAAGGGGTTGCATGCACCGGAGCTTGCCTGGAATAACACTAGGTTAGTGTTTGTTAGGTGACGACCACTTGCTGATCAGCCTTTTGTGTTGGCACTCGTTTAGATTATCCATCTTCAGGTTCGTCCATCAGCTTCACCATGTGGAATAGTCCACCCGTTACGTCATCTTGGGGTCGACTTGGGTTGTCTTCCGCATCACATGATTAATTATCGTACCTAAATGAAATGCATTATGCACATGAATGCATATCAAGACGAATATCGCAAGATAATACTACGATTTTACACAATAAAAAATTAAACACTTAATGGTAAGGCATCACGACATTTCATAGGCAACCAGCATGGATCTAACGATATCACACAACGTAATATAACTAAACAACTCAAGTCCGCGAGGACGACGACAAATCCAGTCCGATCAATCCATCGAATACTTGGCGAACGTCGCATGGATCATACTTCATCAAAGCAAAGGTCCCCACAAAAACATAACCTTAACAGTCTAACGTATTTATACAATTTTAGTACATGGCTTCTCAGATTTCGATTGAAATTAGCTCACCGACGCCACTCGTTTCCAAATAATTTTGAGCTACGACCCACATTTATCCTAGAATATCGACTTAAGTGATCAGCATTCGTTTATGACATCTAGCCAATTAACAACATAATACGACACTGTTAAAGAAAATCATTACTTCACCACTACTATTCAGGTAGAAACTATTGGCTGGCTGATTAAAATCCCAAACCTATTTTACATATTATGAACTAGCCAAAATATAGCATATATGTCTATCAATATCTTCAACATAATTAACATCTCAAATATATTTTTATTCCTAGCTTTTTATTAACTCTTTAAACTGTGTATCTTAATTAACTTGATTTACCGATTTATCTAAATCGAACATCACAATATACGTATGCTAAATTAATAACAATTATTGCGACCAACAATTCTATTTAATCTATTTATATACCTAGTTGACTGGAATAACGAATCAACTTACCATCATTAAATCTGACTTGAAACCACGAAATCGACGACGCCTTTCAGCTCTAGCATTTCACCGAGCACAGGGTGAGTGCTACGTCGAATCGCACTTCTTCTTCATCCACATCAAGAATTCTCCGGCCGCGTACTGATTTATTTCCTTCTGCGCCTAATCTTCTCGGATCTTTGGTGTAGACGAGGATGACGATCGACGACTTGTTCGAGCTTTTTGTCGAGCACTTGGAGAATATCACGCTGCTAGCTTCGTCTTCACCCGACTCTTGGGATTTCTTGATGACGTACAGAATGACGACGTGATCGAGTCTGGAGCGAGCTGGCGAGGACATGAATCCAGTGAGGGCTCCGATGACGGCGAGGTCACGAGGTCTAGCGACATAGGGTCAAGTGGCGAGCGCGTTCGGTGTGCATACGCAAGCCAAACCGAAGGCGAGGAATCGATGAAACAAAGTTCGTCGACAGGCACCATGGAGGAATCAGCGATGTTGCTGCACCCACGATGTGACGACGAACGACAACAACCAACATGGAGACCCGACGAGACTAAGGAAGGGGTTCGACGGTTCGTCGACACCGACGAGGTCAACGACGAGCCGACCAAACAAAACTCCACGACACCGACCGGCACACGGACCAGAGAACGATGGCTACCGAAATCCAAGCTAGGGAAAATGGCGTGAGTTGGAGCAAGATGCAGGGACGTGGCCCAACGAGTGGCAGCGGATAAAGACCACCAGAGCTCGACGCCGACCGAACTTGCTAGAGAGAGGGACTGGGCAAGCATAGTAGCAACGCAAAGTTGTGGCCGACGACACTATGGCGCGGACTGCTCCACGGCCAGAACGGCTGCCGCGACACGCACGATGTCGCCACGCCACAACACCACCACGGCTGGGCCCACGCCGACCATCGCTGAACCACGGGAGCAGCGCGCCGTCCGCTGAGGTCGACAGGGCTACCAGAGCACCCGCAAGGAAGCGCATGGCCGGTGAGCAGAAAACAGGGGCGCGCGCACAGAGCTCAGGGAGATGGGCGCTGAGTGTAGGATCCGAGCCAGGGGTGAGGTCGCGTGGAACCAGGGAGGGAGGTCGGAGCTGGGGGAGGGAGTCGCGGCGCTGGGAGTAGGGCGCCGAGCGCCATGGGCATCAGCGAGCCGGACTGCCGGACTACTGGGCGCCGAGCAGGAAGCGGGAGGGAGCTACGGGCTGGGCGAGAAGGGAGGGAGAAGACCCGGGCGCGCGCCAGGGAGCCGCTCGGCTGGGCGCTAGCTGCTGGGAAGAAGAGGGCAGACGCACGCGCGCTGGGAGATGGCATCGGCCTATTGTAGAGAAAAAAAGAAGGGCGCAGGGGATAACGACGACTGGAGAGAAGTCTGCGCGCGTGAAAAATCAAGGAAATGGCGGCGGTGACAAAATCTGAGGAGAACGGCGGTGGTAGATAGGGATGAACGAGGATATTTTTCTTTTTTCATTTTATTCTCTTTTTTACTCGAAAATTTGAATAAAAATACAAATATCAGCTAGAGATTGAGGCTTGAATTTGGAAAGGTGTAAGAGGACCAATTTAAAAAAATGATTTTAGTTACAATGTTTTAATCGGTGTTAGATTTAATTGAAAGAAGACGAATTTCTCCCGCTATCCGAATATTCGATCAGAGAATAATTCGACAATGAGCTAGCGCATCATTTTTTCGGACAACATGTAAATAGACAGATTCAATATAATACTGGTTTCAATACTTCAGATGATACTTGATGCAGCTGAAATCTGACAAAGTCAGAGGACTGAACTCAGTTTCTAAATTCGACTTTGCGCGAGCAATGAATTTAAATAATCACCAAACTCGCCGATTTTTTGGAACAACTATGTTCCGAACAACGGTCGGCAGCGCGATCAACGGGCGTCACATGGCCTTGAGCCAACGGTCACTTGGTCGCACCGGACTATCCAGTGCTGCACCAGACAGTGTCCGGTGTGCCAAGGGGACCAAAGGCTAAATGGTCAGCTTCACCAGATAAGGAAAGAGATCGGGAACCGGACAAGAACTGTTCATGTCCGATGGTGCACCGGACTGTCCGGTGCGCCACCCGATAGAAGGCAAGAATTGCCTTCCAAATGGAATTCCAACGGATCCTAGCTGCCTTGGGGCTATAAAAGGGACCCCTAGGCGCATGGAGCACAACACCAAGCATTCTTTAAACATCCTAAGACGCCTAGACTCCAGAAATACACATTTGGATCATCGTGACTGAGATTTGAGCACTAAGTGTGTTGTGAACTTGTGGCATTGTTCTTATGTGCTCTCTTCTTGACTTATGTGCGTATTGTTGCTGCGATTCTAGTCTTGTGTGTGTTTCTTTCCCTCCCCTACTCTTGTGCTTTTCTTGTGATCAACTTTGTAAGGGTGAGAGGCTCCAACTTGTGGAGATTCCTCACAAACGGTAAAATAAGTATATGGAAGAAAACTGTGGTATTCAAGTGGATCATTGGATCACTTGAAAGGGGTTGAGTGCAACCCTCGTCCATTGGGACGCCATAACGTGGAAGTAGGCAAGTGTTTTACTTGGCCGAACCATGGGATAAAATCATCGTCTCTTGTGTCGCTTTTCTTTGTGATTGGTTTCTTCTCAAGAATTCTCGCTATAGCAACGTGGCTTTAATCTTACTAACATTTCATAACCAAGTTGTGCTATTAAGTGTTGAATTTTACAAATCACCTATTCACCCCCCTCTAGGTGCTCTCAAAAATAGAGTTACCAAGTGATAAATAATATTAATACAATATTATTGCAACTGGAATGGACTAAAAAGGAGCTAAATTAAAGAAGATATGGATTTTACAAGATTGGTGGATTTATTTTCATCTCTATAGTCATTTCCTTTATTTATTTCGAGTACCTCTAATTATTCTGGACCGAAGGCCTATTTACTAGAGACCTAGGGTTTTAGGCGCAAATAATCTGGACCCAATTGTTGTTCAATTTAGCCAGACAGGGACGGCAGGTTGGTACTAGTAAAACCGAGTGGCTCTTCTACAAGTTTTCCAGGCCGAAAGGGTATGAGCTGTTCTGAGCCGTCCGATCATAGCTGATCGGCACAGATTAGACTCTAGGTTACTTGGACTGCGACTGCCATATTGGTAAAGGTTAGGGTTAACTTTTAAGTTCTAGGGCCTGACCACGATGATCTTATAACAACTCAGGATCGCGGGCTAAATCAGACAAAAATCGTGGACTCATGTGTCAAATGGGGCTAGCGAAGGGGTATTGGCCAGATTTGGCCATCTAAATTAGATCTCACGGCCCGGGTATGTCTTCCCATAAAACTAATCGGTATACTGCGGGGATCATCGGATCCCAATCCAACGGTTCGATAGATCCCGAATCCTCGAGCGCTCTCGTCCCTCCGATCGACGATCCACGGTTACAGCTTACCACGGCCGAAACAGTTCACCCGAGTCAATCACCACCGTCCGAAGCACATCTAACGGGGAATACCCCTCAAATTCCTCGCTCGGACAACCAATGGCGGCGCTGGTCCAGTAGCGTGGAGTGCTCCGACTTTTGACTTGATGAGGAAGAGGGTTGCGGAGGTTGGCGACTGTAACACCCCTGGTGTTACTGCCACTAAAACTTGAGCATGACATCATAAGCATTGGCATATCATGTGTTTTTCAGACCTAGAGTGCATTCACTAGGCAAAAATTTCAAACAAAGTTGTATTGATGGGACATGTTTAAAGTAAAACCCTAGGATATAGTGCTTAACCCTAGATTGGGCTTAATAGAGCAAACAAGGCCTAATAAGAGAAAACTTCAAAACTCAATTGAAATAGTCATAAAATGTCACCATGAATAGACTTAAATGGCATCCAAACCCTAGAAGTACTAAAAACCCTAAATGGAACCCTGGAAAGTCCTAGACTAAAACCCTAGGGGCTAAGTGCAAAACTAGCGCACACTTTGGGCCTAAGTGCAAAAACCATGGAAATAAGGTACCTTAGGTCATATGGTTCACATATTTAAAGATTTGCAAATGAAACCATAAGTTTTGGGCCTATTTGCAAAAAGCCACATTTGGGCTCCATATGTTAAGTCTGAATTTCAGAAGATTGGCTCAACTTTGAAGCCCTATATCTCCCAGATTATGAAGATTTTGCCCTAGGTCAACACATCAAAATTGTAGAGCTATGTAAGGAGAATAACTTTGCTATAGAGATTAAACCATGGTCACATGAAGAATTGGGAGTAAAATGAGCCGAAAGTTGGGCTGTCAGACTGTCTTAAGTCTGAATTCAGGCTGACAGTGAGATTAGAGGAACTTTGGGCTCAATTTTAAACTTGATCATGTGGCTGTTTGAGGGTGCACAATGTAGCAAAGTTGGAGCTGGTATTTTAGGCTATAACTTTGCTGTAGAACATTGACCAAGTTATCACACAAAATTGGGAGAAAATCCACCCCAAACCTGGTCTGTTAGGCTGACTGAAGAGCATTCCCATGGTACAGTAACCTGATAAGATCAGTTTCCGATTCCCCTCGCCGTTGGCGATCTCTGCGGTTGGATTCACGCTGCCATTATGATTTGTGCTCACCAGTAATGGATAACACTCCCTAGTGAAAGATCCTGGTGATGGATAAACTCGGACCCGATCGATGGGGAGTTCACCGCACCCGCTCGGATTGCAGTCAGCCGAATTGGTCCTCGCCGGCGTTAGCCATTTACCGCCATGCGCCACGTGCCCGAGCACCTTACCACGTCGTACTTAGTCATGTTAAGCGTATTCGGTGATCGCCGGAGAGCTTGCACGGTAATAGACACCAATCACGCGCGCCAGTGACCTTCTATTTCTCCGACCGCCGCGCGTCTTCGTCCAATTCCCCGGCCACCGCTCATGCCTACTATAAATTGAGCACGCCGTGAGCTCCATAGGGTAATCACCCATCCATAGCACCAACGCTTGTCTTCAATCGTCCACCAGAGACCACGAATCACTCATTTCCCCCAATCTTTGTTTCCGCCAATATGAAAGAACCCTCGCCGTGGCCAGCGCATCTCAGGTCCGTTCATGTCCTTTGAGCCATCGTTTTAGTGTTCTTGTGTGTCCCTGATACTCCCCGACCAACTCAATTGAGCTAAGCTACCCTAGAACGTCGGGAACGCGGTTGACTGTCCGTCTTGCCCGCTGTCGCCGTGGACAGACCATGTTAGAGCCCTATTGATGAAATTAGTTGAGGGGCAATACTCAGTAGGGCTGGAATTAGGTTTAAACCAAAGTAGAACACCAGCCATCAAGTATTCTAGCCGGTACAAGCTCGCCGGAGCTCGGCCTGGTGCCGTTCGCTGTCGTGGGCCTCAGACTGTGAAGATATAGAAGTGCAGGGACCTTTCCGCAAGTGTCAGTGACTCAGTTAAATAGTGCGCAGGATCCTTCTATAGATATTCAAACCCCGGAGGGCTCCAGTGTAAAACTGCCCCGCGGGCGCGGGCGCGCGTGGGTTTCTCCCCTGCTTTAGGCTAGTTGGGCTGAATTCAGCCCAACACTATTCATTGCTTTTCCTTTTCTTTTTCTTCCTAGATTAAAGAATTCCTAGAAAATTGTAGAAAAATGATAAAAATACCAGACCAATTTTGCTAGACTTCTAATTTCCTATAGTATTTAATAAAAATAATTTTATGATTTTTAATTCCAATAGGGAATTTTGGGATATTTTAAACAGTTAAAATACATACTTCTAGAATTTTATAGAGTAATTTATAATCCCAAAATTCACCAAACTTTTTAGGTAAACTTTAAATATTGTTTAGAAGCTTTGGGTAAAATTTGGTATGTTTTGGACCATGTTTGATACATAGAACCCAAAACCCTAGCCCCCCGCTCTATGAACTTCACTATAGACTCCGAAAACCCTAGTTTCTCGGAGATCCGTGAAGGAAAGTTGTATTCAAGTTATTAGATAATAAACTTTTATTATCTTTTCATCCTCATGAGCATTACATGAGCATTCATTATTAATTATGGCTATATTTAGAAAACGAGGAGGAAGTAGAGGTCGAAGAAGCAAGGACTTCACCACCACCACCACCTGAAGAACATCAGGCAGGAACTGTTTTTATTTTGATATCTGCGGAATAGAGCCTGATTCACAAGTAACACAAGGCAAACCTCGGTGCATTTGCCACCTCCTTGTTATTTTAAATCTTTCTCACTTGCTTGATGCATTAGGTGATAGGAGTTGTGTGCTAAACCAATTCCTGCATTTCCTTCCTTGGAATTTGATTACTTCTCCTTAAATTCCTATTTTACAAAAGGTTTTTCTTATACATAGCTTTGCTCTAGAAAAACAAAATGTTTTGTTTTCACAAAAGATGATGCTTCAAAGTGGGTGGGATGTTTTCAAAAATAAAACTTGATGGTGGATCCATCATGGCCATGATGGGTTCAACATCAGAAAAGATGTACCTCTGCTAGGTACCAACCTTTGGGTTTGAAATGATAAAGCTGAGACCGGGCGGGTGACTTGCACGAGAAGAGAGTCTCGGTGTAGTGTCTCCATCTGAGTCGATTAAGGACCTTGTCGATGTAGGCTTGATGATCGAGGACCCTTTAACTGGTCACATGCCTTGTCATGGGTAAGCTTTGCCTCGGGCAGACTAATACCAGAATAAGATAACACAAAATGGGAGTGGAGAGATGGCGAGAGTAGCGTGTACCCTTGGTGGCAAGAGGCTGGACGGTGGTGTATCTGTGCTCTCGGTTGGCGTGAACCTGATCTGGTCTTAAGAACCCCAATGGCGAGTTGACATATGCAAGGGTTAAGTGCTACATATGGCATGTGATCGGAGATCCTCAAGTGAGTATAATCGATTCGGATCGCTGTAACTTCGCGGATATGAAGACTTGGTCACTGACTTACACATAGCAATCCAGTGAATATGAGGGGTTGATAAGAAATTGGCTAGTATAGGTCAAGTGATTGAACTAGGGTAGAAAGAACTTTAGAAGTAGGTAACCTTACTTAACCTAACAAGTAAAACTGGATTTTTAAGGATCCACCATTAGTAAGCATTTCTGCAAACAGAGTCTTTGATTATTGATAAGCTTTACCTTGATTCCCAAAGGCCAGCATATCCTTGAGAGTCTTTTATTTTGATGGGTAAGACTTGCGAAAGTACACTTCATACTCAGGGCTTTGTCTCATGTTGTTTTAGGTGAGGAAGCGGCAATTTTTTGCTACTTTTGTTCAAAGGTGGTGCCCAAAGAAGAAAACTAGGAGTAAAGCTTCGGGAGGAAAGGATCCTCCGTTAAAAACTTTGTTTGATGTTTATCGGGAGGGGTTTTTGCCTCCCAGTGATGTAATAATAATACTTCAGCACTCTTATATTTTAAATCTGTTCTGTAATAAATACTACTCATCCTTACTTCAATATAAGGTATGTTATTGTAATTGCTTCCGTATTTTCATACCTTCGATGTATTGTAATATCTGCGTGACGGGTGAAATGCTCTTGGGAAAGGTAAGGAATGCAGATACCGAACTTGTCAAGTGATTCAGGGGCACCTGCAGGGCTGTCCGAGGTCTGTTGAACAAGAACAACTGTAGGTGGGCCTAATAACTTGGGAGGTTCTGTCACAGCTGGTATCGGAGCGAAGCCCATCTCTGCAGATGTTATGAGGCATTTTCAAAAAGAATTTTCAAAGACTTATCTAGAAAATTTCTTTCTTTCTTATCTAATTACCTTCTCTACTTCAAGACCAGATAATAGAGTGCACTGTATAGAAGGCTGTGAATCAACTAAGGTTCATTATGTAATTATGCATGCATCATACTACAACTATTTTAATAAGATTTTCCCCCTCAGAGAAATGCCGCCACGCACAAGAAAAACTGTGCGCAACTCTACCAGACCAATTGGCGTGCCTCACCATCAACTAGCTCCAAGGCATGAGGACAGTAGTAGTGGTAGCAATGATCCTATCAGAGATCTGGAAGCTCAAGTAGAGCAACTTCGATCGAAGCTCCGTCATAGGAACGAAGTATGGGTTGAGGATGGTTAGCGAATAAACGAGTTAAGAACTGACATCCTGTAATACCCACTTTGTAAGAAAAAAAGGGGAAAAATTAAATCCCTTTGTATACATGAGTGTGTCATCTCCATCTATCATTTCATGGGAACACATTGCTTACACAAATAAACCATTAACAAGAGACACCAAAATAAATTGTGCATCATGCTGGAGTTTATGTGATTGTGCATCTAGATAATAAAAATAAAAATGCTAATAACAATTTATAAATGGGTCCATAGAATTTGATCCCTAATTTGAAAACAAACCTTGAAAATTGGAGAAGAAGAAACAAAGGTACAAGAAAATATACAAAATAAATATTATAAAGGTAGTAATAGTATGTGCAAAATTATATTCTTAATCTGGGGAAGCCTGACCACAGTGTAAATTTGAATTTTGGATTTTGAATTGCAATCTCAAAGGGGAAAAACAAAACAAATATAAAAAAATAAAAAAGGGGATAGGGAAGACCGCGCCTGGGCCGGTTTAACCCAATTCAGCCCACGTAGAATCCACACCGCGCGCCCCGGTGTTGCCCCGCGTCCTCGCCATCCCTCTTGCGCGGTCTCTGGCCGAAGGGCCCCACTGGACAGCGCTCTTCTCCCCCTCTCGGCTGCCGATTGCTCAGCTCTCTAGAAAAACTTGAGTCGTTGACGAATGGGGCCTACGCACTAACCGCGCTACTCGCTCGCTGTTCCTGTGGACTACCTTGTCAGGCAGACTCTCCCAGTTGCAACGACCCCCACGGATCACGGACGCCGTTGAGGTCCGCCGCACCTGGTGGATGGCCTATAAGTGGGGCGCTGGACGTTTCCCCTCCTATTCCACCTCTCTAGAACTTTCGTGGGCGGGCAGTGCGAGCTACTCACAATCTGGAGCTCGGCGGATCCACCGTCGCGGTGTCGTCTGCACTGCTTCATGGCCGGCATGCTGCAGGACGATTCACCGTTGGATTCCTCAGAATGCGGTCTAGATTAGTCTAGGAGTAGCTCTTCGCGTTTTTGTTCTGGTCCAGAGATCGGGGATCGGACGGGCGCGAGCATCTTGCCATTCTTTAAATTCCGCATCGTTGGATTCTGATCCATGGGTGGTAGTTGGATACCGGTTCGCGGGAACTAGGATTTGATCTGATCCCTTGATCTTGGAACGGACGGCGCAGAGCGCGCGAAACCTTTCGTCGAGGCATTTTTACGTAAGTGTCCCTAGCCATTATAAAAATTCAACCCGTCCATAGCTGTGGCGCGCGGAGTCTTAGTGATTTTTATACCAGGCCCCCTAGATTTACCAGAATTGGAGGGCCAGTCTAGTGGCGTGATAAAATGAATAAATGAATTAGAAAATAGGTTTTTATTATATAAATGAGTGCTAGAACTTCAATAATTCATAGAAAATTCATATGAGTTCCAAATCACTTCATTCTAGTTTCTAAAATTTTGTAAAATTATTCTCTACCATTTAGAGTCTCTGTGTTGTCATGAAAATAGTAAGAAAGATAGTTTCTCACTTAATCCTATTTTAAACACATAAAACCTTTGGAAATTCATATTTTAAAATATATAACTCCAAAAATTATGATTCCTGTTCCTAGGTTTTTATTTTAATGTGTAGATTATTATTGTGTATTTTGTTTACATGTTTGGTGTGATGTTAATTTCCTCTATATAGTGTGCTTGTTTGTATTATGGCGAGTAGAAGAGCCCGTGACTGAGGATCCTGGTGAGCAGCATATAGAAGTAGCTGAGCAGGAGCTCATTGAAGGCAAGTTGTGCCCTTGACCACTTTTTACCCAATAATGTTCTTTAATATCATTTATTCATGCATACGTTAATTTTGATGGGACCCAATAGGTCACCCTAGATTGTTTATCTCATTACCTTGTTTACCCCTGAATCACTTGGGTAGTTTGCTATTGCTTTACGTGGTTTTGGGATAATCATTTATTACATCTATGTACCAATTCTTTTGTTATTCTATTTATGTTCATGTCAAGATCATTAATGTTAATTGGAACATAGAGCTTAACTTGAGAAACACGTGCCACCACAAGGGAGGAATGGGACCCCTTGGCTGACTAATTAGGAAAGCTAGTGGAAGACTACCTTACCCGAACGGGGCAAGGGCAGTAGGGGAGTTGCATGCAAGGAGGTTCTCGTGTTGATTTTGCTGCGATGGCGGTCAGACGGAGGATTCTTGCAAGTGCTCTTCCCATAAACTGTAGCGGGTTTTCGGAAGCTAGTGGAACTTTGTAAAGGCCTCGTAGTGTTGCCCTGCCTCGCCTCCTAGGTAGAGGTGTATGGGAGTCGCGACCCCTTGGCAGATGGGTAACATTACTTGTGGGTAAAGGGTACAACCTCTGCAGAGTGTAAAACTGGTATACTAGCCGAGCTCACGGTCATGAGCAGCTCAGGACTCTCTGATGATTAAATTATGGAACTTAAATTCAATTTGTCATTTGCATATGCATGGGATTATTAATTTTATTCTAATACTTTATTTAAGGTTTGGTATTTACTTACACTTAGTAACTGCTAATAAAATTTGGACCAACTAATTAAAAGCAATGCTCAGCTTTAACCCATGTTGTTAATTAGCCTTACACATCACATGAACTCCCACCTTTTTGAGTTCATGTCCACTAGTTCCCCACAACTTGTTGAGCTATGATCATGTGTGAGCTCACCCTTGCTCTCTCACACCCCCCCACAGGAGAAGAATACGTTGTTCAGGAGGAGCCACAAGGTGAGGAGTTTGATCTGATCTAGGTGGCGTTTCTCAGTTGACATTGGCGCCAACGATGATCCTTAGTTCATTTTATATATTTATCTTTTATTTGTAATAAGACTTCTGCTATTAATAATACTCTGATGTTATTGTGACATTTATCTCTATACACTCTGTTATTATATATGTTGTCTTTTTGGCGCATGTATGAAATGCACCTGGCTTTGTTCCTTAAAGCCGGGTGTGACAGAAGTGGTATCAGAGCAAATGTTGACTGTAGGACGAAACCTAGATAGAAATGGACAAGACCCTTCACTACTTACCTTATTCTAATTCATTCTATACTTATCTCATCTTGGTCTTGTCTCACCTTTTACTTTTCCACTCTAATTAATCTTATCTTTTCTACTCTAAGACAAGATGGATTTCACACCTTGGAATCCTACCACTATGATCTTTTTAAGAGATAGGGAACCTAAGACAAAATTTAAAACTATTTCTTTATTTAAAAATGATTGGTTGATTGTGCTGATGATAAATGCCTGATTTGCTTCTTTGATTGATTGAATTATTATAGATGGACATCTTAGCATGTACCACCATAAGGTATTGAGTTAGCTTTAGTAGGTAAAACATTAATCTGCTTAGCTAATAAATCCCCCAAAGTAACCTGATTTGTAAATACTTGCCTTGTCTACTACTCTCTCTTACTATATGTATCTAACTCAGATGGTCAATACTAGGCGGGGTGGTGGAATTGATTTGCCTCCTAATCGACACACTCGGTGGATATATAGACAACCCCACCCACAGCCAGTAGAGATGAATCCTCCTAATCCTCCACCCGGCGGAGTTGACCCACTGATTGCAGCACAGATGAGGATGATGCAACAAATGGCGGACACTATGGTAGATATGCAGGCTCAGATGCAGCAAGAACGCTAGGAGATGCGCCAGGAACGAGAAGAGATATGCCAGGAATTGCGCCAGGAGCGAGAAGAGATACGCTAGGAGAGAAGGGCGCAACAGCAGCTGCAACAGCAACTGCAACAACAACTGCAACAGCAGCAACAACAACAAGTACCACTGCCTCCACCTCCACCACCACCCCGTGATAAGCATAGGGAGTTCATGAGTCATAAGCCACTGATGTTTGCAAGCTCTCTGATCCACTGGACGCGGATGATTGCCTGAAATCCGTAGAGAAGATGTTGAACATTGCTCAATGCACTGACCGGGAGAAGGTTTTATATGCTTCCGGACGTCTAACAGGTCCTGCTGCTGACTGGTGGGATTCATATACTGCTGCCCACGATGCTGCTGATACTATTACTTGGGTAGAGTTCAGCACACATTTCAGGAATTATCATATACCTGCTGGATTAATGAAGATTAAGAAGAAGGAATTTCTATCGCTGAGGCAAGGAAGTATGTCAGTCAGCAAGAACCGCGATAAGTTTATCCAGCAATCGATGTATGCTCTAGATGA